>PVKA01009002.1:0-59864 GCA_004027165.1 Ctenomys sociabilis
AAAAAAAAAAAAAAAAAAAAAAAAAAAAAAAAAAAAAAAAAAAAAAAAAAAAAGAAAAGAGATGGAACGGAAAAAACTGAGGTAAGATTGATGCAGACTGAAAAACTCCAGGTCTCAGGCCCAAGTAACAGACTGAATAGAGTGAAGGGAAAAGAAGAAAATTCCTGAAATAACTGCTCAACTTTGAGTCCATACAAACGGTGCAAAAATATTACCATTGATAAAATATGGTCAGAAAAAGAGGTGTGTGTGTGTGTGTGTGTGTGTGTGTGTGTGTGTGTGTGTGTGTGTGTAAAACCGGTAAGCTGAAGTAAGAGGAGCTCTGGATGAAGACAGTCTCTAGCGGGAGGATGGTGGCTCACTGCCACCTGGCCAGCATCTGGCATGGTGCCAAGCTCCATAAACATTTGTTACATGGACAAAATTGATTTTGAGACATAAAACTAGGAAGTTTGGGCTCAGAGATAACAGTTGGGAATGTGCATGGAGAATAGAAAGCCAGACACTGTCTGGAAGAACACCCAAAACCCGGCTGCTTAGCCCAGAAGTCAGAGGGAAAGCAAGACAACAGTCTCAGAATAGCGTCCCCAGATGAAAGAAAGCTCCGAGAATCAGGGGGCAGTCAACAGGGTCTGGGCTGCAAGGAGAATACGTGCATGAAGCCAGAGGCCAGGCCACTGAGTAACCTGGGAAGCCCAGCGTGGCACTGGGGGACCTGCAGGACTCCTGGTGCCTTGGGCGTGGCCGGAAGAGTTCATCCGGGTCTCTGTATCTGTCCCAAGAAGCCACTGCTTCTAAGGTACCCCGGTGACTTCAGGACTGAGCACCCCAGCCTTTGGGAGAGCAGTTTCGGGAGAGAGGCAGGGCCAAGGCAGGTTATATGGCTTGAGAAATGAAGAGGGAAAGAGGAGGGGAAGGCTGGAGGTAAGGTTCAGTGTTTCAGAAGAAGAAAAAGGAAACAAAAATACCTCCCCAAGGGCAGTCCAAATAACTCAGTGGATTAAAGCACCTACAAGCAGGCACTGGGATCAGGGTTGTTCCCCGAGCTGGTGTGCCGGCCCCACCTCCGGGGGAGTTAGATAGCGATTGAGACTGGGCGTGGTAGCTCACGTCTGTAATCCCAGCTCTTGGGAGGCTGTAAACAGGTGAATCACTAGGAATCCAATCTAGTAGTAAAACCCTGAATACCCTGTAGACCCTACAAAAAAAAAAAAAAAAAAAAAAAAAAAAAAAAAAAAAAAAAAAAAAAAAAAAAAAAAAAAAAAAAAATTACTGTTCCATAAATTCAACTTGACAGTGAGCTCTGTTTCAAATTTCATGACTTTAGGCTCCGGCTTTCTACCTCTCCAAATTCCCAGGGTAATCCCGTTACACAACACAGCAAGGTGTATGAGCAGAGATTTCATAATTTCTGAGATGTTTGACCTATGGCAGGGTAAAACTGACTTTATTGGTCAGCATTCCTATAGAATGGGAAAAATTTAAGAAGGCTGCTTAATTATTTATAACTTGAAAAAGTGACCATGAAAATAATATCATCACTGTGCTTTCTGGACATCAATCATTAAATAAATATATATGTATTAATTTATAACTATATTAAATTATATATTACTTAAATAACATGCCTATGTAACATATTTTGTCAATTATTAAATTATAAGTATATATCCTATTTATGGCCATTCATATAACATAATTCCATATGAAGCAGTTTTACTATGATTGTACCAAAAATTTCTCATTAGGAGTGATTCAGAAAAATTTACTTTGTGTTTCACATGGTTACATCTATTTCAAAGGAAAAATTACAATATGAAATTTTAAAATAATGCACAATAAGTGCATAGAGAAAAATAAAACTGGGAAATATTTCAACTCGGGGGAAGAGTCATAGTGACATTGGATTGAAGTTAAAGCGTACAGAAGCATAGTCAGCACCGTGGGCGTGGGTCACAGCTGTGTACTTAAACCAGGCCACGCTTCCTATTTCAGCCATTGAGCTGGAGTACTCTGTGGATCTCGGGCTGTCGTGGCACTCTCTGGTACGGGACTGCCTGCCCACCAATGTGGAGTGCAGCCGCTACCACCTGCAGCGGATCCTGGTGTCGGACACTTTCAACAAGTGGACCAGAATCACTTTGCCTCTCCCTCCTTACACCAGGTAAGGATCCCTCCATGTGATCCCCCCCCCCCGTGTGATCAGATTTGTCTATCAGATTTTAACACAGAAGTTTAAATGAGATACACAGTTACATATTTATGGGATTATTAAGTCTATCTTCTTAAGAAAAGAGTAGAAACTCGTTTTGTGGTGGTATTATTTTATGTTTTCTCAAAGTCCACACCTTTATTTACTTTTAACTTTAATATTTGTAAAGAATAGGCTATTCAAGAAAACAGAGGCTATAACATCCAGCTGCTCTGATTTAATTCAGAAATGTCTAGAATAAATAGGCTCATTGGTTATAAAACAGATTTAAATGAAGTACATTTTCTGCCAGTTATTTTGCTGTAAATACATTGGTGAGTGATGCCATATAATTAAAGATAGCAAATAAATGTGTATTAACACAAGCATGTATGTCTGAAATGTTATTTTGAACAATCTCTTGAGAATTAGCACCTGGAGCATTCTCATTTATGAAAAATAATTGTAAATGATTCATCCTTTGTGTCCATATGAAATGATCCAAGCACCTGCGAGGCTGAGACAGGAGGATCGCCATGAGTTTAAGGCCAGCCTGGGTTATATAATGAGTTCAAGGACAGCCTAAACTGCATAGTAAGATCCTGTCTCTAAAAAGTAAAAAGAACATTGCCTGGTGAATGCTAGTAAATGAGTCGAATCTAAATTATCTGCATTTTCACTCCCATTTGGGAAAAGCAGATGATCAGCTTCATCTTTGGAATGGTGTTGCAGAATTCTCTACCTAACCTAGTGTGTAATCGTAGGAAAGCTTGAAAGTCCTCAGAGAAACTCAGCTCCATCTGAGGAATTGGGAGTTGGTTGCTGCCATTAAGAAAAACTCTAGCAGGGCCCTGGGAAACAGCTCAGTAGAATAAGCACTTGCCTTGCAAGCACAAAGTCCTGAGTTCAATTCCCGAAACTACAAAAAAAAAAAAAAAAGAAGAAGAAAGACTCTAGGAGGGCCAGCCAAATAGCTCAGTGGATTAAAGTGCCTACAAGCAGGCGCAAGGGGTGAGGATTCGATCCCCAAGGCCTGCTGTGCCAGCCCCACCCCCAGGGCATGCTGAGACAGCAACAGAAACTGGGCATGGTGGCACATGCCTGTAATCCTAGCTCTTGGGAGGCTGTAAACAGGTGGATCACTATGAGTCTGATCTAATAATGAGACCCTGAACACCCTGTAGAGCCTTCCCTAAAATACAAGAAAGAAAGAAAGAAAGAAAGAAAGAAAGAAAGAAAGGAAGGAAGGAAGGAAGGAAGGAAGGAAGGAAGGAAGGAAGGAAGGAAGGAAGGAAGGAAGGGAGAGAGAGAGAGAGAGAGAGAGAGAGAGAGAGAGAGAGAGAGAGAGAGAGAGAGAGAGAGAGAGAGATGCGAGGAGACCAACACAGTGTGTGGAGCAAGAGTTATTATGGTTTGGGCTCATTATTGTTCTGCAGCCTCCCCACGATTGAAGAATGAATAAATCTTCATAGAAAATGACCATAAAATTCAGCCATTCATCTAGGACATAACTTTTCTTGGGATTATCATAAATGGGCTGGTTTCAGTTGCTAACAGCCTAGGGCAGCTTTACAATTGCTGGCTCAGAGGTATGAGACTATATTAACTGTCAGCAGAGTTGCCAAGTTTAAATGAGATACGTGAGATTTTGTTGCTCGTTAAAGGTATTGCCATGCATGAATTATTAAGGCGATCTTAATAAGTAAAATAGAAAAAACTCCATTAAGGCAGCAGTCTTTTTAAGTCTTTATGAATTCTATGAATTATTACCCAGCTACTTGGCAGCGTTTTGCAAATAAGTGACATTCTAAGATTTACTCTAGCTAGTCATTATCCCCTTGAGTCTTGTACTCCAAGAAAAGTAATTATTTCTCATCTTTTAATCTATCTTTGAATTGTCTCTTCCACATACCCACAAGAATTTTGACCTCTTCAAGTGATATTTGAAAAATCTGAGGAGTACCCATTTCCTCCTGGCATCTTCTGTTACCATATTGAAAATAGGAGCTTTGAAAATAGGAGCTCAGAGTCTCTGTTGCACAATAGTAAAGGCAACACCACTTGATAACAAAGTCCTTGGGGTAACTCAAAACAAAATGTTTGTGGGAGGAGCCCCAGCTAGGCCCACTTCCTGTCATGCTCTGCCATATGCCACTGATCATTAGGATGGCGCACCAGTCCTAGCGCATTTTGCCTTAACTACAACCTAATTCATTCCTGCTGTATCTCCCCTAATCCAGTTACCTGTTTAATTCAGCATTTCCTTGTGGTAAGGCAAGCTTACCACCTCCATGTCTGGAAATGTAATGAAATGTTAACACTTCCATGGACAAGCCACCACTCAGGACTTCAGTTTGTAGTTCTTGACTATAAACAAACATGGGATAGGGTCAAGGAGATAGCTTGGTGGGCTAAGTGCCTGCCTAGCAAGTGCAAGGTACCAAGTTCAATCCCCAGTACCACATGTCATGCCAGCCCCAGAACCCAGGGCACACTGTGCCAGCCATAGAAACTGGGCATGGTGGTGCGTGCCTGTAATCCCAGCATTGGGGAGGCTGAGACAAGAGGATCACTGCAAGTCTGAACTGTATAGTGAGACCCTATATCCCTCCAAAAAAAAAAAAAACCATGGGAGAGACCACTTCAGCATATGTGCTAAGCAGGGGTTAGGAGTGACCATTGTCATACAACAGGTGCAGCCTTGCCTGCTCACCTCGGCACTGCTCACACAGTAGTGGTGAGAGTAAGAAAAATGAAGTTGGTTGGCATCAATCTGCTTATCAAATGGAAGTGGGAAGTCCTCAGGAGCCGGAAATGCTCATGTAGCCACACAGTGAAGCAAACATGTTTCAACTGTCTATGTTCTGGGCCTCAGTAGAGGCTGAGCTTATCCCTGCCTCCAGTGAGAGATGGGGTAATCGCTGCAGTAAATATAAAATTCAACTGAGGCAGCAATGAAGAACCATACATGGGACCCTAGCACTGGGTACCCTGAGGTCCCATGACTGAGTCACGGAGCACTGCTTGAGCAAAGAGTGACTTAGGTAGGGTGTGCACAGTGCACTGTAAGTAACAAAGGTGATGTGTTCTAGGTAAGCGTAATGGCCCATAGTGAGAGGAAGTAGGTGTGTTTGAGATACTGAACATCCAGGTCAAACAGAGAGAGCAGGAAAGAGACATGAGGTGTGGGACAGCGTGAGGCCATGACGAGAGGGCAGTATTGAAGATCTGAGGACTTCTGCTAGTTATAGCAACACTGAAAAACCTATTGAACTGTTCAGAAGTAAGGATGCATGACCAGATTTGCACTCAGAAACACATATGCTAACTGGAGATTAAGTCAGAAGTAATAGAAGTAGATATAAAGAAGGTAGGGCTGGCCAAATAGCTCACTGAATTAAAGTTCCTACAAATAGGCACAGGGGCCAGGGGTTCCATCCCCAGGCCTGCCATGCTGTCCATGCCCCAGGGCACACTGAGACAGCAATTGAGACTGAGCATGGTGGTGCAAGCCTGTAATACCAGCACTTGGAAGGCTGTAAATAGGTGGATCACTATGAGTCCGATCTAGTAGGGAGATCCCGAACACCTTATAGATCCTTGCCCCCACCACCAAAGGAAAGAAGCTGCCCAAAAGGTAGAAACATTACTAGTCATAACCCAGATGCTGGCAGTGGACATGAAGGGAAATGGAGAAATTCAAGTGGCATGGAGGCTACCGAGTTCCTGGGCTTGATGGTGCCTGGAGGCAGAGGCCAAGGGAAAGGGAATGCTGGACACAATGCACTGATTTCTGAGGTACAAGCCCAGGTAGATGTTGCTGCTTCCCACTGGGGAGCAAGAACTGAGACTGCTCCTGGCATTGCTATGTTAAAATCGAAATAACTGGAGCAGATAAATTTATTATCTGTATCTCTTGGTGAAGTTAGATCTTTCTAGAAAAATAAGATCCACAAAAACCAAAAGAAAAAGCACCATAGTACAGAAGAGGCTCTGCCTTGTCAGCTCTGTGAGCCCTGCAGCAACTGTGTTCATGTCCCTAAGGTTCAGTTTCCTCACGTGGTGGAGGTCCTTTTGAAAAAGAAAAATCTCATAATTCTACATGGAAATGTTCATGCATTGTAAAGACTGATAGAAGCATGAATCATTTATAACTTTTAGTTAAACTCATAATCACACTTGTCAACTACAACACAAGTTTGTTATCAGACTTACCTTCACAATCTTCCGAGGCCTGGCCTTGCTGTGAGCCCATGGTGATGCCATGGCACAGTCTGACTTCTTGTCCTGGATGTGGTCACTGCCTGCTGAGGAAATTAAGAAGTAAACCTGAGAAGAAGCAACTTAAAAATGAGCCTTGCTCCGTGTAAGTTTAAGCTGCACCAAGGAGTAGGTTAAAAATGCTGTAGATGTTGAGAAATGGGAAAAGGTATTGAATGCCAGAGTTTGAGAGGGTCTCAAACTCTCAAGTCCATCATGGAAGAGATGGACTTGAAACATGGCTAAAAATTAAGTGGACAGGTAAGAACATTCTAAATCCAGGGAACCAAGTGAAAACAGCAGGGATCTGTGGACTTGAGCCTGGAGAAGCATGGAAGTGGTAGAGAGCTCATATTAGGGACACTGTTGGTTGGTACAGTTGGGTTAATTTACAGCAAATGTTAAAGCACAGCAGAGGAGTTTAGACTCATAGGAAAACTGGATGATGGCATATTTTAAACTCAAAATACTCTTACATAAGTATAAAAGTTGTTAGGCTCAAGAGAAGGTGGTATGAAGATAAAAGTGACATGATCATGACCCGTAGGTGAGGTAGGAAGGGTTACTCTGGGCCACAGCTGACATAGCAGGATTGAGACACTGACTTACAGAAAATTTCTAAGAAAGAACTGATAAAACTCAATCACTAAGCCATATTAATATACTGAACTATAAAAGGCTCAAGTCAACAACTTTTGACATTGCCAGTCCTATGGATAACCCACTACTATGATGGACTACTGAACTATATTAGATTATTTTGCTGAATTCACGCACCTACAAGATTTAAATGGCAATGGAATACCCATCTCTGACAAAAGTAAACAAAAAAGGGGATACAAATGAAGGACCATTTTGTATCTGTACATAAAAAATAGGATAAATATATAGCTACTTTCTCTTAATTCGATGAGAAGAAAGATTTGTACTGATAGTGTTTGGGCAGGATTTCATGTCTACATCTTGTATTATGAATAACCACTATGAAGACAAAATGTGCAATGTATTAATTATTGAAACTGTCCTACTAATCAGTTTTGAAATTGTCTCATTGCTATTTGTTTTTCAATTAAATTAATAATAAAAAATAAAATAAAACAACTCAATCACTAGCTTCTCCTCCATTACACACATCGCAAAGTATAAAGCCTGGCAGACTTGTGGGAAGGGGTGATAGAATTAAAGTTCTACTCAAGGGAGGGTAATAAGCTTTGAAGGCCTGAGGACAGAGGAGCTAGACATTGCTGCTAAGCAGTACCTGTTCTCCATAAGGGAAGTTTGATAAGGAAAAGGGAGAACCCCCACAGTAACAGCAGAATGAGTAGAACTAGCTAACAAGTAGAGGAGGAAATTGGTTCAAGGGGACAGAAGGGTCAGAATAACATGGTATCCAGAAGTCAAATGAGAAGGAATTACCAAGCAAGAAGAGCTGGCCTCGGTGATGTAGACTGCAGAGAAGAGTGCGTAAAGAAAGAAATTTGGTAACAAGTTAACTGGATTTTTTTTTTCCAATTAGAAGATCATCAATGACTTCTGAAGAACCATTTCAGTAAGCTATTATAAATAAGTACAGCCTATCTGAACCACGGTCCATGGACTTAACCAGGATATTAGTGTTCAATCATTGTTTCTTGCCTAAGAGATCATTGTCTTAGGAGAAATAGGAGTCGATGAAAGCCAAGAGTTCTTGAGAAACCCTAAAAACATAGGAAGATCCCAAAATCCACTTCATAGCCCTTAATCTGAATCTGCCCCCTCTTCACTAATCCAGAACTAAAATAACAGGTGGCTCAAGTAGCATGCATTGTGAAATGTCACCTGAGAATGAGAGTGGGTCAGTGGCAGGTCAGGTAACCCAAATCCACTGAGAAAGGGGGTGGGCTGTGGCCACAGGAAGGCTCAGGTGTGACTTGGCTATTTTAAGTCACAGGTGGAAGTTGATCCATTCCTCCTACTAACCCTAATGACTAACCCAGCTGATCTCTGTCTTTAAAGACTAACTACAACACATTGGAACCCATATAGTTTCACCCTTAGCCTAGATGCTATCTAATGTTTGCAAGAGCTTCCAAGGAAAGGCAGTAGTGTGGGAGAGGGCAAGACAAAGCAGTGGGATACCTGAGCTGAGTGAAAGGAGGGCTGGCTTTTGGCTGGTAAATACACTTAGAAGGTGAGGATATTTTTCAGTGATGTTCCCATGTACATAACAGCATGCAAAAGGACTTCTAAAAAAAAAATCTTAAATAACTACACTTAATATTTACTGGTTTCTTCAAATATCCAGGAGGGTCACCAATATTTTTGAAAGACTTTTTGCAAGCACTGTCATTAATGAACATCTTGTTTCAAACTTTGCACCACGCCAAAGTACTAAGGCACTCCTTCTTGTCACCCTCTTATGCATCATTTTGACACTCTGAGCATTGCTATTACTTTACCAAACTTTTTATGACCTTTTAGGGCCACAGAATATAGTAAAATAATTTTGGCTGGGGCATTCCTTTCTTTCTCTCTTTCCTTTTTTTTTTTTTTTTTTTTCTTTGTGGTACTGGGGATAGAACTTTGGACTTTGCACTTGCCAGACAGGTGTTTATGCCACTGAGCTATCTCCTGGACCCCAGGGGCATTCCTTTCCAGCAAATCTATTTTTACCTCCTCTACAATAGAAACTAAAACAAATTGCAGACATTTTGCATTTCCTCCAAGACTTTCTTTGAGGTCAGGTGGTATACCATGCCTGAGAGGCAAAGGCCTCCAGAGCAACAGTAAGGATGTTTATTTATACCTTTGCAAATTTCAAGACACAGTGCTGCCTACAGACTAGTAACCCACAATGTCCAGGGAGGTTGTTTTTTTTTTTTTAAGACTGAGTTAGCTTGACTGCTTTAGGCAATGAGGCCTCATGCTGCCCTCCCACATACAAACAATTGCCAGAGCTCCAACAACCCTGCAGGAAGTTCTTTTGAGGAATATATAATTTTGCTTCTAGTAGTCTCCATCACAAATATGTATTTTGTCCTCTCCAAGCCAAACAAGTTTGTAAAACTCCTTTCACAAATCCCAGGAGGGATGGTTCTTTATGGCCATTTCTTTTTTTTTTTTTTCCTTTTTCTTTTTTTTTAAAGAATCAAAATAGTGATTGAGAAAAACAGCATTAAAAATGATACAAGATTTCATTAAACAAAGTAATAAAAATTCAACAATGGTTGATGTTTTACATTATGCTATCTTCAAATCAGCTATTCAGATTACGAGATACAAACATGTAAGATTCATTTAAAGAAAAAAGTTACAAGAAATTCAAAAGAGGAAAGAAAAAAATCAGAGTAAAAACATTTTTTAAGTGTTAACTTCTCCTTTCAAAAAGACCAGGAGAAATCAACAGTTATCCAAACTATCCTACATATCTTAAATATATCTTTTTCCCTTCTTTCTTTTGTCCTTTTCCTCATCCCAGTTTGTCCTCCCACTGAACAATTTCTTGACCTTTCACAGTACCTGTTGTAACTTTTAGATTTTCATTACTCTTCTAGGTTCTCACACAAGTGAGATAATATGATGTTTGCACATGTAAATCTGATTTATTTCACCTACCAAAATAGTCTCTAGCTGCATCCTTGCATCTACAAAAGCCTTGAATTTAATTTTTTTATAGATGATTAATACTCCATTGTGTAAAAAACTGTATCTTTTTTATCTGTTGGTTGACAGGCATTTGCATTGTTTCCAAGATTTAGCACTGATAAATTGCACTGCTATAAACATGGATGCAAATATATCACTGTGGTATGATGATTTCAGTTATTTTGGAAAAATACTGAGGGGATTTTGGAAAAATAGGAGGGGATAGTTGGCTTGAATGGGGACCTCCAATCCTAGCTTTCAGAGGAATCTTCGTATTGATTTCCATAATGTTTATCCCAGCCTGCACTCCCACCAACAGTAGAGAAGGGTTCCTTTTTCCCCTCAGCCTCTCCAGTATTTGTTATTGGTTGACTTCTTGAAGGCAGCCATTCTTTGTGGCGTAAGATGGTATCTGGCATTGTTTTAATTTGCATCTCTTGAATAACCAATGGTGTTGTACATTTTTTCATATATTTATTTGTCATTTATATCTCTTCATTTGTGGCATGTATATTCACTTCCAATGCCCATTTTTGGATTGGGTCTTTGAATTTTGGAGGCCTGATTTTTTTTTTATTCTTTGTATGTTCTAGATAGAAGTTCTTTTGTCTGACAGTCTGCTATAATTGCTTCCCACTTAGTGAGTTTTCTTTTCACTCTGTTGGTGACTTCTTTTGACATGAAGAAACTTCAAAAAGATGAGATCCCACTTGTTGATTCTCCAAGCTTTATCATGTGTTGCTATTGTCCAAACGTTATCAGAGAATTGAGATTTAGCTGTATTCTCTCCATTGGTATATATGGATCATTAAAACTGCCTTAACAGTTAAACATAAGTCAGTCTCTATGGGGACTATATTTTATAAATTATGGGAAATTTCTTGTGTTTGATGGATGGTCCAACATTTTTGATGCATTCAGTGGGATTACTTAGAACACCATAGTTTCTATTATAGCAGGTGACTAACAGCAATAGAAAATTATCACTAATTATAATTATCAGTAAAAATAACAAATATTTTACATGAAAATGAGAGCCTCTCCTTTTCATTTGTAACCCTCATAAAGTTTGCCATGATTTTAAAGGAACTATAGATTATTTTTGGTTCAAATCTTTTCTCTTTCTAAAATCCAGATATACAAATTAAAGAGAACAGTTCACCAAGGCCTCATGTCCTTACTACCTGGCTTTATCACTGACTGACCATGCCCAACATAGCTTCATAAATGGCTCCTCTCATTCCTTCCTCCTATGTTATTCTGAGGCAAATCCTAGATTTCATATCATTTCATCTGTAAGTATTCTTGTATCACTTGAAGAGAGGACTTTTTAAACAACAAATCTGTGATACTGTTGTTATGCCTAAAAATGGTTAATATCTTTCTCAATACTTATTCAGTATTCAATATTCAAATTTGCCTAGCTCACAAAATGTATCAGTTTTGTTTCAAATCTGTATATAAATCAGTATAACTGATTGAAATGTCTTTTAAATCTCCTTTAATGCCTAGATCCCTCTACTTCCCTTTTATAGATTGGGACTAAGACACAGAGAGATTATTTGATTTTCCCCAGTGTTATATTTAATGATTAGGAGGGATCATTTGTTCTCTATCAAGAGAAAAGTCATTTGTGATGGCTCATGGAAATTCTTCTTTTGCTAGCTCTGACTTTGTAGAGGTTTGACAGTGTTGAAAGATTTGCTTAATGGAAAGAGTGAAATGAGCCAAGAGATCCCTGTTTCATCTCAGTTTTGTTACAAACCTGTGTGTGTGATTTAAATAACTAGGCCTCATCTTCAGGTGCAAGCCATAGCATGTGTGGAACCTCTGAGAGGGGCTTGAAGAGGAGGAGGAGGAAGAGAAGGAGGTAAAGGAGGAAAAGGAGGAGGGGGAGGGGAAGAGTGAGAGGAAGAACAAGAAGGGGAGGAAGAAGAGGAGGAGGGGGAGGAGGAAAAAGAGGAGGAAGTGGAGGAGGAGGCTGAGAGTGGGAGGAGAAGGACTGCATAGGTAGACAGAATCCTCCTGAAATAAAGAGCAGAAAGAAAGACTCTGAGATGTGCCTCACAATCTATTCAAACTGGCAGGAAAGGTGACCAGGGAGACCAGTGATGGCACTAGGCTACTGGCGGCAACGCGCTAACTCCCCAACAACGGGTTTGTTAAGCAACATTCATGTAGCACTTGCTGTGTGCTGTGCCTGGGAAAGAAACAGTGCAACTGCAGACAAAAAGCACAGGGAGAGATTCCAAGGACGTGCAAAAGTGAGAAAGCGGCTCCAGCTATTTCCTCCATCCCCAGAAGCAGCAGCTGGTGGTAGCCATCATGGCAAGGAACCTTCATGATAAGTGATGACACCTGCCAAGGGATATGCTCAGATACTCGAGGTCTCAGCGAACATGAGCTAATTAATTTCCACAATACCCTTGTGAGCCAGGCAGTAGCATGTTCCTAGTTCTACAGAGGAGGCGATGCCAGCGCATACACGTAAGTGATGTGGCCCCTTCCTATGGTGAAGGGTAGGAAATCTTATGCAGAAGCCCAGAGGTTCAATTCAATTTTGTGACTCTTGTTTAAACTTAAATTCTAGCTGTTCTCCTTAGTGAAACTGTTTCATCTTCTCACTAAATATTAGATACCAGATATGTACTTGTTTTCTGGGCCCACAAATTCCATGTACAGCTATTCCTGAAGAGCATAAAATGGACTAATTTGAGACGGGGCCTTACAAATCGTCAAATTCGACTTCTTTGTTGTGTTGTTAAGTGACTCACCAGGCACACAGAAGTCTCTGGTGCCAGAGTACAAATTAGCGCCCTTCCTCCCAGGGCCAGCTCTGGCTCTAGCACGTTCTACACTTGGCCTCCTACTGCATCCTTTTCTATGAAGCTCCGGAGAGTTGCACAGACTAAAAATGCAGAGTTGGAACTCTCCAGACAGCCTGTCAACCCCAACAGTGAAGCTGGCTCTTAAATCCTCCACACCACCTCTCTGTGCGTTGGTTGCCCAGACGGAGATTAAACGCAACTAGTAATCAGAAAGCCACCGCCTGCTGGACGGCCCAGGCTGCCTCTCCGCCCTGAAGCAGCCCTCAGGTCACCACCCTGCACCCCTCCCATCCCCCACACCCCCACTCCCCACCCCCATCCCTCGCCAGGCCCTGCCTGTCCACCTTACAAGGTCCAATTTGGCTTTTTCTCAACATCTTTATTTTGTTCAACTTAATGTTCTTTCAGTAAATGCTTATAAAGTCACAAATATAAAATGACATAAATTATATAAAAATATATTCTTCAGATTCAGAGTGATAAGCACTTTGGTGCAATATGTATATGATATTAGAGGAATAAGGAATGTTTATTACTTGTTTCTTGTCTATAAGCATTGAGAATACAAAACAAAATTCCCTGATAGAAAACAGATATTCCCTAAAGAAATACAAAGATACTCCATTCTGTTCTGAGTCCTACTGTGGAAAAGAAATACAGAACATAGAAATGCTGGCTAGGCATCAGAGTGCAATGCAAGAAGGTAGGTACTGGGAAGGTGAGGCATTTGGCAGTGCTGCTTGCGAGGTGCTGATGTGGGTAAATAGACGCTGGGCGTTGAAGGCAGTGGAGCCCTGAGCTACACCGCTGGTGAGCAGCTGGAGGTCATCCCCACTCTGCGGACTGGGAGAATGGCAGTGATGGCAGTACCTGAGTGGACACCAAGTCCCCGTCCCCGGGGAGCTCTACTCCACGCTGGGTGCCCATGACAGTGTGATGCTGAGCAGAAAGGAGCTCATCCTAGCTGCTGTATGACTTAGCATCGATGCAGCTAGAGGTGACTGGAGAAAGACTGAGACAGAGGTGGCTCTGCTGCAGGGCCAGGGGCAGCCGGGCGATGAGGACAGTTCAGTTTGTGCCTAGGTGCTAGGCTGACACGTAGCAGGCTGTACTATTAATTCTCCAGAAAGAATATCTTAGTGCCAGCCTGGTTCTTTTCTGTTTTCTAAACTTTCCGTAAATGTTTGGAGTTAGAGAACACAAGATCCTTCCGCTGATGCACGCCTTTGTCCTGCCTAATGCACGCCTTCCTCAAAGATTGCCTATAAAACCTGTATGGATGGGTATAACAGACAATGTCTCCTCCCAGGTTTTCTGTGTTCTCTTTGGGGCCAGGGAGATAGCTCAGTAGAATAAGTGCCTGCCTGGCAATCCCCAGTACCACCAAAAAAAAAAAAAAAAAAAAAAAAAAAAAAAAAAAACTATGTTCACTTCGCTGAGTGTTGGGTATTGCTTGGATTTTACTGCCATCTAGTGGCTGCAAATGCGGATGTTCATTTATGGTTTTACTTGGATCACTGTTAAATCAATACAAAATAAGTCTGGTTTCCTTTATTTTCTTCTCTCTTTGTACAATCAACTTGGGTTTCATTTACCCTTATTTTATACTGATCCTGTATCTAAGGCTTTTATTCCCTGTGAACACATCAGGACTATTGCATGAGGTGGACCAATGTATCCCCTGCCCAGAAGGGTCCGGCCTTCCAGAGTGAGAAGAGGCTGAGATTCAGCCCAAGTACTATTCCCAAGTTGAATGCAAAGAGGCCACAGCTCCTCAGAGACAGACTTTCCTTCCAGGATTAATTGTACAAGTTATCAACAGCCCTGGTGTCACTCCACTGTGGTTCCCACGCAAAACACAGTGTTCCATTGTTCCTCTGAGGATTCTAGCTTTTGCATTCATTTTGGCATCTGAACTATTCCTACAAGGCTCAAAAAGATCATGGGGCCAACATACAGGCCAAGAATGAACTTGCTGCAGTTCACTTGATTTGGGCTTGGTAACCAAAGTTTTGCGTAGGACAGTGGTGGTGAATTTATATGCCAGCACATTGTTATCATTGAAAGTTCTAGGACAGCTGTCTCTGGCCTGGGATATTGCAATCATGATGGTTCTTTTCATCTTGGGAGTGGGAATATATGTGCTTTTGTAGTTCCCTGCTTAGTGCACTGGTTCGAATATGCTAGAGTTCATTCTCTTTCCCATTGCATCCTTCATTGTAATTCTCTCTTCCAAGGTCTCAGGCCACTCGTTTCCGCTGGCATCAACCAGCTCCTTTTGACAAGCAGCAGACCTGGGCGATAGATAATGTCTACATCGGGGATGGCTGTGTAGACCTGTGCAGTGGCCACGGCAGATGCAGCCAGGGAAACTGTATGTAAGTAAATTTTTTTCTTCCCTTTGTCAAAAGCTCCTGATTCACATTTCAGCTGGGAGATTTGTCTGAAACAGGTTTTTGAATCACTCCCAAGCTGCCTCCAGTTACACATTTTCCCTGAAATATGATTTTGAGCTAATAGTGGCTTTGGTGGATAGCTGTGTCATCACTCTTGCTTAGAGCCTAGGAACTGGACAACAGCTGCCTTGTCAGGAAAGCGAAGGTATAATTGACTATATTTTATTTCCTTCTGTGTTTCTGTGATACACTTGAGCCTTGAAAAAGATATATGAAGAGGTTCAGGAGTTCAGTATGGCCTGAACAAAAAAAAAAAAAAAAAAAAACAAAACAAAAAAAACATCCTATGTATTTTTCTCACTCATCCCTGAATATATTGGTAATGGTACACTTTTGTCATCGGTATTCTCACATTGTTTGCATAACCAAGTATATAAATGTCTGGACAATTTACCAGGCATTTTTGATGGAAACACCTGGTATATTATTCTTACAGAGTCTTTAGCATCTTGAGAAAAATCTAAACTGAGTATGTGTATGAACATGCTTAGATGCATGCATGCACACGTATGTATACTAATGCACTGTAGGCTTTTGTGTTTTGCTTTCAGAGAATGTACTGCTTGATGGGGTAATATGACTGAAGGTGCTGTTTGAAAGTTCACTTCTCTGCTAATCTCCACACCCCTAGGAAGTCTTTCCTTTGCTTATCGATTGCAGCCCACACCCACTATGGCCCTAGAGCCCTGGAGCCTCCCAGTCCCCATTTGTTTGCATGCACTTCCATTCTGACCAGGACAGTTTGCCCTTTGGTCAGAGATGACAGTTACCGAGTTCGATACACCTTCTGCTGTTTGGAACATGGCCTCTTATATTCCCAGTTAACCAAAACCTCTGTTCAAAAGACCAGTTTCCTGAGGACACAGCAGCTTAGCCCAGCAGCTGCAGCTGTTTTCCAGCCATCCAGACCTGCAGCATGGAAAGACTAAGCTGCAATCAATTCTTTACAGTTGCATCCTTCTCGCAACCTACCACCCCCGAATCTAGGCTTTAGGAAAAGCTAGAGGCTGTTGATTCCCAGATTATTTCTATCCTAGAGCACTATTAAGAAGAGGAGGTGAATGTGGGCAAGTGCTGCACAAGTCAGTAACATTTCATCATCGTGGACCAGAAGGAGCAGGCCACACTCACAGGGGCCTTGTTTGACATTGGCTTTTCCTTTCTTTCTCCACACTCAGCTGTGACAAGCAGTGGGGTGGCCCGTACTGTGATGAACCTGACACCTCGCTTCCAACCCAGCTCAAAGACAACTTCAATCGTGCTCCCTCCAACCAAAACTGGCTGACTGTCAATGGGGGGAAGCTGAGTACCGTGTGTGGAGCGGTGGCTTCGGGGTTGGCTCTGCATTTCAGCGGGGTAAGGGCTAGGCTGCTGCTTATTCATCCTCCAAGTTGTTCCCTAAGTGTTGGGCCTCTTCCAAAGTTTAATGGCAAACAAGATGCAGAGTTAGTTACTCTAAATTCTCATCCCTGATCTGAACCTGCAACCTTCCACAAATCAGTACACACAGCATAGGTCTCTTGTTTTCCTACCACAGATCGGCTGAGGTACTTTCCCTCTACAGGCTAGCATAAGCATAGGGTAGATTTCAGGACTCACTTTGAAAGCACATGTGTGGATTTGCATCCAGAAAGAGCACACTTGCACAGCACGCGAGGCCTCCATCTGGAGGAACCTCTGACTGAAAACTCTGGAACCATCAAGAGATTTGAGATATAAGGAGGCAGATATCTGGAAAATGAGCTTCAATGACTCCTGAAATTATTCACACCAATTAGTCCTTTCCAGAGTTACTCAGAAAAGCACAGTGGTTGGTTACCACCAAACACTGGTATTCACACCGTATTTTGTGGGTGGCAGTCAGGTTGTTGGGAATCTTCTTTGAGAAATCTTGCAATTGCTCCACTTTTCCTACCAAAGATAACTCTGTTTAAAATTACAATTTCTCCAACACTGTGATTAGATAGTCAAATTAATTTTTTAATGATTATAAATTTGCAATCAGTTCAATTCCCTACTTTGCCCTGTGTTTCCACTGGTATCAGTAAAGTGTACCATTCCTGCTCGGGCTTTTAGCCCAAGTGTAGCAAGCAGGCATCATGGATAGATTTTCAAAGTCATCAGTACTAGGAGTGCCATGCCTTGGCTATTCTCTCTAGCTTGGGTAGAACTATAAGATTTACACATCTGTTTAACTACTGAACACCTATCATCAATAGGTGGATTAATATACATGACATTACACTGCTAAAAATGATTAAGTAAAAAGCATTGCAACTAGCTCTAATTATAAGTAAATTATATGAATTTTGTATCCATAGTCATTGTAAAACGTACCTAAATAGTTCTCTTGCTATACCATTGCATTAATAACTGGTGCAATGCCAACTAATAACTGGGAATAATAGAAACAGAGGACAATTACTTTAATTCTATCCTTCATATTGCTTTTAATACCATATACAAATATACATATATGGAAAGTACCCTTAGATGATGAGACACGCCTGTAAGTCTTGAACACTGAAATTTCAAAGTTCAGCGAACATTTGCTGAGTTCCTGCTTTACAGGGAATGTCATGCAGAGAGCTAGCATAGTGGGAAAGCTAAGAAAGTCGCTGCTGTGACGTCACCCAAATTGTGTTACCAAACAATATTGCAAAGGTGGGAACCAGGGAAAACCTACCACCTGCACTCACAATTCCTTATCATTGATTTTGTTTTCACTGTTTCTTTGCCTTAGGGCTGTAGTCGACTGTTAGTCACCGTGGACCTAAACCTCACTAATGCTGAGTTCATCCAGTTTTACTTCATGTATGGATGCCTGATTTCACCCAACAATCGTAACCAAGGAGTTCTCTTGGAATATTCTGTCAATGGAGGCATCACCTGGACCTTGCTAATGGAAATTTTCTATGATCAGTACAGTAAACCTGGGTTTGTATTCTGCTTTATCTCTCATAACTTGGCTGTCATGCAAAAATGCATGGTGAAACTATCAGCTCTCAATCTCAAAAGACAGAGGGGACTTCTATTCACTCACTAGTAGAGGATGCCTATTATCACAAGCATTTTTCTGGTTTGGAAAAGTAACTAGTTTGTGTTTTTATTTTAAGAACAGCTAGTTTTCACATCTCAGTATAAAATGGAATATGCCATCACAATGTTAGAGTAAATCAACCCAGTACAAAAACCGATAGGAATTAATAAGCATATAATCACTAATTTCAATAGTGGGATGGGCTGGCAAGATAACTCAGTGGACTAAGTACCTGCTTAGGCAAGCACAGGGACCAGGGTTCCATCCCCAGCACCACATGCCATGCCAGCCACCCCCCCCCTCAGGTATGCTGAGCTGGCCACTGAGTCAGGGCTTGGTGGTGCATGCATGTAATCCCAGCGCTGAGGAGGCTGTAACAGGAAGATCACTATGAGTCTGAGCTGCATAGTGAGACCCCATATCAAAGACATTTTTTTTTAAATGGGGAAAAATAGAAATGGAAGTATTTATAGAATTAGAAATAGAAATATTTATGTATACATTATCATTCAGTTTTAGAGAATTATGAGCTAAAGAACAAGGAGAGGCAAAAAGACTTAAATTCCTTAAGCCTAGATTCCATTTTAAAACATTTCTTTAAAAGCCTTGGCAATATTTATGTAGAAGTATATGTGTATTCTAGAAGGGCCAAAAGCAATGAGTGCAACCAATTATGGAAAGTCAAAGAGGATGAAGGACGAGAAGAACATATTCACTTAAGTCGAAAGAGGGAAGAGAGAAAGGAAGGGACTATGAGAGCAAGGAAGAGAGGAGAGACACATGGCCCAGGCAAAGAGCAGAGAGACCCTTAGCTCTGAGTTCCTGCTACACAGGGAACACCACTCGGAGAGGCTAAACATGGAGTAACACTTCCTAACAGCTGTACACACTCCCATTCTCAGGCCTAGAATCTACCCATGCTGCACTTCAGTGTAGGGAAGGCTGGACTTGTCTTTATCGTGGGCAGCTATTCTCTCTGTAGAGATGAACTCCTAGCATGGAGGATGAAAGGGAATGTGGTAATTGAAGAAAGACCAGCAGTCTGCTACAAGCAAAATTTTAACTTGTAATTGCATTGAAGTTGAAAATCAATTAAGGAATCCAAGGATAAGCTAAGTGCTACACAATGTAATAGTGTAGAAAATACTCACTTATTAATGAGAGGGAATGTACCAGCCAAATTTATAAGGGCAGTCAAGTATAAACACCTAAACAGCACTTCAGAAGGAGAGAAGGGAGTTGTGTTTCTTCAGGATAAAAGCATATCTGTTTAATGTACTTTATTTCTCCAGAGGAGAAATAAATTGACTAAAATGGAAATAGTGGCCATCACTTATTTAAGCTTTCAAGAAGCCTGTGATAACTTTCCACCCAAAGATTTTTGAAATGTTGAGGATTTATAGTTGTAAGAAGATTAATTTAGAAGAAAGAATAAAGAGTGCCAGACCTGGTGGCACACGCCTGTGATCCCAGCACTGGGGAGGCTGAGGCAAGGGGATTGCTGTGAGTTTGAGGCCAGCCTCAGAGCACTGTGGAGGGCGGGGTATGTGGTGAGCTTCCAAACTGAAAGGCTAAGCAAGTGAGCTTTGGGTAAGACCTGGCTGGAAGTCTTATCATTTCCCAGCCACCAGTGACAACACGAGGGAGGGGGCAGGATTCATGGACTACACCTCCTTCCCTGACACCCAATGCCCATTAGGCTTTCACCATGGCAAGCACACACCATGATCCCATAATTCACAATAGCGTTTGAAATCCAAGTGTTAGAAACTCAGTTAAAAGTTTCCTGGCTTAGGATGGGTCTCTGCTGGTCCTCATCTGGAATATATCTTACACTTCTGGGCACCATGACCATAAAACATGAGAGAGAAGAGGGAAGGGAAGATGAAATCAACAACAGATGCAATGCCAGTATGAAACCTGTTCAATGTAAAGGCCTGGGCTCAAGTGTCCATCAGGAAGCCTGTCCAGCAGTGCTAAGAGGCAACCCTGGATGTTAAAGGTAGGTTAGCAGAAATTGACACCTGGTGGTATGGTGGTGCACACCTGTAATCCCAGCACTAGGGAGGCTGAGGCAGGAGGATCACCGAGTGCCTGAGGCCACCCTGAGGCTGTGTAGTGAGTCCAAGACCAGCCTGAATTACATAGCAAGACTCTATCTCAATCTCAATGGCATAAGCACTTACCTGGCAAGCACAAGGACCTGAATTCGATCCCCAGTACCAAAAAGAAAAGAAAGAAGACTCTATCTCAAAAAAAAAAAAAAATTTTTAATTTAAAAAGCTGATACCTTCCATAGAAGTTAGTAAACTTAAGGAAACTATTCTCCCCAACAGAGATAAGTTGTGAATATAAATTCAAAATAGCTTGATAGGGCTGGGGAGATAGCTCAGAGGTCTAAGTTCCTGCCAAGGACCCAGGTTTGATCTACTGTATCACATACCATGCTGGCCCTGGAACCCCATGCGTGGTGGTATATGCCTGTAATCCCAGTGCTGGGGAGGCTGAGACAGGAGAATCAGTACGAGTCCAAGCTGCATAGCAAGACCCTGTACCAAATAAATAAAAGACTTTTTTAAATGAAAAATAAAATCTTGATACGTTCCTGGGTCGTAATGCATAATTTTGATTAAGGGATAGCTTCGATCCTATCTCTAGTGCATTAGAAGCCCATGTTGGAGCATGGATACACAGGATTGTGTCTCTCTTTGGTGACCAAGTCCCGGAGTGCATGCTGGGCTCATTTCTCACGCAGTACGTCGTGGTGCAGTGTTCTCAGTAAAGCACATAAAAGCACTGCCTGTACCACGGACTACCGATAGTGTGCCTGGTGGCTCAGACTGCTACCTCGGCTCCTGCCAGGTACAGCATCATATCTGGGTCAGTGACTGATACTCAGGGGATGAGAGTGAAAACAAGGTGCTAAAAGAAAGAAGCAGAAGCCAACCCCCAGGGGACAGGAAGGGTGAGCGTGGCTCGCACTTCCACTTCCCAAGCACTCCCACCCCTGAGACAGTCAGAGTAGTAGACGCTTGCAGCCTCTTACACACATTCTGTTCCCCAAGCAGTGAGTTCATACAGCCAGACCAGTTCATCGTGGCTTTTAAAGATACTTTCACCGACCGCCCTCCCCTGGCCTCCCGCATTCCCTGCATCCCATCATGCGGTGCAGATCACAGGAATAGCCAAGGGTTTCACCATCACCACCATTCTCTTACAGATTCGTGAATATCCTCCTTCCTCCTGATGCCAAAGAGGTTGCCACTCGCTTCCGCTGGTGGCAGCCCAGACACGACGGCCTGGACCAGAACGACTGGGCCATCGACAATGTCCTCATCGCAGGCTCTGCTGACCAGAGGACCGTCATGCTGGACACGTTCAGCAGCGGGCCGGTGCCGCAGCACGAGCGACCCCCAGCCGACGCCGGGCCCGTGGGCAGGATCGCCTTGGACACGTTCCTGGAGGACAAGACTGAAGGTAAGCGGCACACGTGTGCGCCGTAAAAATGCCCTGCCATGCAGGTCTCCATGTGTGGACTTATTCTCTGAAGAAGTTTAATAAGATCCACTCTCATAGATCTGATTTATGACTGCTAAACAGCTCCTCTACTTTTTTCTGGGTAACCATTTACATAACCGAGTTTACAACCATAGAATAGTTCAGACACTGTTTCTGTATGAATCAAAACTAATACAGACTACTTTTTCAAGTACCCAAAATACTGATTTTTACTTTAGGTTTAATTTTTAATATATAACTGCAGGAACAAATTTTCTGGTCCCTGTGTTGTAAGAGTAGCGTTCCTGTAAAATGGAACATTTTATGGAGGTAACTTCTGATGTTGCAGAAGAGATTGATGAGTTAGTTGGTATATCCACTTTCACCGGATTGCAGAGTTCTACCATACAACACTGGCTCAAGGCATCCTTATTGAAATTCAAATTTCTGTGTGTTTTGACTCTGAGTCCTATAACTGAGATGTAGAATTTAAACATGGCTCCAAATTCCCAAGAGCAGAGGCAATCAATGGTGTTGCAGTAGCCAGCTGAATCTCAGAGATAAGCTGCTTTGTGCTGTAGATGCATGACTGGCTCAGACAAAGTCAAGCAGACACACTGTGGGTGAAGGCTGAATCACAGTGAAACGGCTTGCTCTCTTCTCTGGGCCTCTGCAGCCACCCACCAGGCCTGGCCCTGAGCCTCCAGGTGCCTCTGCTCCTGGCCACTGTAGATGCTGAGCTCAGTAGGAACATTCAGAGAAACACTGGGCGATATATATATATATATATATATATATATATATATATATATATATATATATATATATCACTGGGCATAAAAATCATGCCGTAAAAACACTTCTCCCAGAAGGGGAGGAAACTGCAGGGAATGTGTTTACGTTTGGGTGAGAGAGACTCACCTAGCATGCAGGGTACGCTCTGCACTGATCTAGCCAGCTAGCCAGCCTCGTATTAAAAGTTTTCTTTAGACTCTTCCAAATCTGTTCCATAAGTACTTTTTGGGTTTTATGATGTTTTGAGTACATTTCCTCAGAATTACTTTTGAACTTATTTAGAAGACTCAAATTTATTAGAAACATCTTTTCTTTGTTCCCTGGGCCTGCTGTGCCAGCCCCACCACCCCGGGGTGCACTGAGACAGGGATTGAGACTAGGCATGGTGGCACATGCCTAAAATCCCAGCTCTTTGGAGGCTGTAAACAGCAGATCACTACAAGTCAGATCTAGTAGTGAGACCCTCAATACCCCATAGACCCTTCCCTAAGATACAAAAAAAGTTTTAAAAAAAGAAGTATCTTTTCATAATATGCACTTATTCATATTTAAATATTCAAATATTCAAAACATCACTATTGTAAATTTATGACAGCACCATTTTACAGATAATCTGGGTTTCATGAATAATACCCTTATAATATTGTATTTTAACTTTTCCCAAATTAAATACAAGTTCGTGGGGCTGGGGAGATGGCTCAGTAGAGTAAGTGCTTCCCTGGCAAAAGCAAGGGTCTGAGTTCAATCCCAGGTTCTGCCAAAAAAAAAAAAAAGTTCCCAGCTCCAGACTTAAACTTGGATGTTTTGCAAGGGGGTTTTGGTTAAGCAATAGTAGATGTGTAGATGGCTTCCCATGTTTATTAAAATTGTAAATTTTGGATCTGGCTTTTAATTAAGCAGTAATGGGATAGTTCAGGACTTAAAGATAGTCTTTTATGGCAAAGTGCACAATGGAAATTTTAACCATTCTCAACTAATTTCTGAAATCATTTCTTCATCTAGTTAAGTAGATTGATTTCTAGGATTTGGGTAAGGGTAAATAGGGAATTGTTTCTTAATGAGTATAAAGTTTCTGTTATATAAAATGAATAGTTTCTAAATATCTGCTATACAACAGAGAACCTACTGTCAAGAATGTATCATGAGGGGCTGGGGAAATCACTCAATGGAATAAGCGCTTCCCTGGCAAGTGCAAGGGCCTGAGTTCAACCAATCCTTGGTTCCACCAAAAAAAAAAAAAAAAAAAAGAATATATTATTCATGCACTTCAGCATACATGTAGACTAGATTTCATACTAAATGTTCTTACTCCTCTGCAACACACACACACACACACACACACACACACACACACACACCTGTGCACCCAGAAATTTTGAAGGTGATAGATCTGCTTAGTATTTTGCTTATGGTGATGGAGTTGCAGGTGTGTGTATGTGTCTTGGCTCACCAACATGAATATATTAAATGTGTACAGTGATTGAAAATCAGTTATAACTCAATAAACCTATAGAAAAATTTTATTACCAACTTAACTAACCAGATGCTACCAGAATTTGAGTTAAAATAGCCAACTCTCTTCCCAACCGTTACTAAAATATCTTTCTCTTCTTTAGATGCTGCTGAAAAAGCTAAAGTTCTGTCGGAAATTATACATTCATTTCCTTCTAATTTTCACTTACAACTCATAGAGTAGAAAAATTTTTTCTCCCAAGAGTACACTATTAATCTGTGTGTGTGTGTGTGTGTGTGTGTGTATGTGTGTGTGTGCACGTGCACACCCTAGAGAAGGGCAGTATGTGCCTCAATCATCCCATGATCCACGCTGCTAAAGTGAAATGCTTGAGTGGGTGCGCTATGCACTACTCAGCACATGCAGGAGGATTTCTGCTTAAAATAATTTAGATTTTGCTGAAAGTGAACATTTTCTTGGTGTAAAATTGACTCAAGAGTCTTGCCTTTTTTTAAAGTGAATGAACACTGGCTGTTTCATGATGACTGCACCGTGGAAAGATTCTGTGACTCCCCTGATGGGGTCATGATCTGTGGGAGTCACGATGGACGAGAGGTATACGCAGTGACCCATGACCTGACCCCCACTGAAGGCTGGATTATTCAGTTTAAGGTGAAGCTCATTGTCTCAGTTACATAAATAATGATCACATGCTGTACCAACATAGCCAACTGAAAAGTTACAGAGGCAAACATTGTCTAAGATTTCACTGGCTTAATACATACTTTGAAAATTTTAAATATTAAATCACTTATATTGTTTAATCATTAAAAGTATTTTATTTCTGAGCTCTATCAAAATGAAGTGTTCATATAAGTAAATGTGTTTCTGCTCTAAGTTAAATATTAATAGAGCAAGATATTGGCAATAAACATGTGAGATACTGGTTCCAAGTCCCTGTCTTATATCACTGCATAACTTAGCAAACTGTTTAAGAGGATACTGAAGCTACAAAATTTTCTAATTTAAGACAATCAGGGTGGCACATGCCTGTAATCCAAGTACTTGAGAGGCTGACGCAAGAGGATCTTTGTGAATTTGAAACCAGCCTGGGCTACAAGGCCAGCCAGAACTGCATAGCAAGACCCTGTCTCAAAGCACACCAAAAAAGTTCTAATTTTTATAAGAACATTTGGCCATTCTGGAGATAAAAAGTAAATCATTAGAAAGAATTCATATCAACATCCTCTTTGGCTGATATTTTATGTCAACTAATTTATTTTGCTTGTGTAAAGCCACTGTATTCACAAAAGAAGGCACATTATGACTAGCTCTGTTGACAAAGGGTGCTGTAGTTTGTTAAAAGTACCTTCTATTATCACTTCATTGCATCTTACTTATAGTTGAGAGTGATTTATTGAGAGTCATAAATTGTATGACAAAATAATAAAATTGGTAAAGCAGTGAGTAATCCTTCTTGCTCATACAGTCTGCCAAACTGAAGCACCAGAATATTAACAGAGCAGTTTGTCAGAGTGAGCCAAGGCCCTTCCGAGGCAACTGGCCAGCATGGCAGAAGCACCACCTTCAGCTTCTCTCCAAACACACTGCACAATATATTTGGCACTTCTTCCAATTCGTCACCTTGGGCAACCGTATCAATTCCCCTCCCCTGTCCATCAGCAGAATGAATAAAAAACCTGGACATGCAGGATGCTGTTTGTCAAGTGACCAGCATCTTTTTTATTGCCAATTCTTCAGAGCAGAAACATGTGATATGGTTTTAATGCCTTGACCATCTTGATTTTCTGTTTATTAGATCTCTGTTGGATGCACAGTGTCTGAAAAAATTGCCCAGAATCAAATTCATGTACAGTATTCTACTGACTTCGGTGTCAGCTGGAGCTATCTGGTCCCCCAGTGCTTACCTGCTGACCCAAAATGCTCTGGAAGTGTTTCACAACCATCTGTGTTCTTTCCAACTAAAGGGTGGAAAAGGATCACCTACCCGCTTCCTGAAAGCTTAGTGGGAAAGTAAGTAGAAAATTAAAATAAAGCCTGAATCCAACATGCAGAAGACAATTAGGGACACTGTTATCAAATCTGAAATTGTGTGTAATTGTGGGTAAAGTGTTGGTTCTCTTCCTCCCTGATACTAAGGGCTCTCTAATTCATGACTTCTATGATGAGCCAACTCTAGAAGACCTCAAGTTGTAATCCACAGAATTATTAAAAAAAAAAAAAAGTGGGGGCAAGGAGATGGCTTAGTGGAATAAGTGCTTCCCTGGCAAGTGCAAGGGCCTGAGTTCAATCCCCTGTTCCACAAAAAAAAAAAAAAAAAAAAAAAAAAAAAAAAAAAAAAAGGTTTTGGCATGCCTTTCCATCTTCCATACTGAATGTCATCAAGTGAGAACAGAACGACAGTGATGGTCTTGGAGACAGACAAAAACTACATGCTGTCTTTCTGTCATCTGTCAGGCACTTACACTTTCCAAATTCTTGATAGACTGAGGAGGAAATCCCGATCCATGCAACTGGTGCAAGTCCTACGTTTTTGTGCTCTTTGTACAAGTATAGCTTATAGGTTTCATTTTCCTCTTCTCAAGGCATTATATTCTGCACCTGCAGTGAAAATCAATTAGATTGGAGCAGTGGTGAGCTAAGGTGATTATACCATGCTCTGGAGAGTGGGTGGCTATGTTAATATTAATTCCAAAAGATTGCCCTTCTACTGTAAAATTAAGAAAAGAGATGCATTAAGCAAAAATGACAGGTGAACCTCTAGTGAATTAATCAATTAGTCTGAGTAGATGAAAAACTTTATGAAGTAGATTATGATATATTACTATGAACACCAAGTATTTTAATAGGGTACCTACACGGTTTTTCCAGTGTCCTGTACACTGTTACTGTACAACAACTCACAATTTGGGAAACTGGATCTAAAAGGCTTATCCAATGAACATGCTAGGAAACAATCTGAATGTTTTCAGTTGCAGATGACAAAAAAACCCAATTCAAATTGGCTCTGTGAAAAAGGAAATAGATTCTGTCTAGAATGAAAGAATCCAAAGACAAGTATACTCTAGAACTGGTTAATCTGCAATTTCTATGACATCTTCAAAGGTGTTGTTTTTTCTGACTCCCCTATTTCTTACAATACTCATTTATCAATTCTACCATTGAACATAAGGCAGCAACCAGAACATTGGAGCACAATGCTTCTCACCTATGCCCAGTGGCAGAGAGGAGGAGTGGCCAGAATAACATTTCTTGCATGCATCGGTACAAATTAGCCCATTTCTGAGCCAATCAGTACTTAGAACCATTCTGACAGTGATTGTCTTGTGTGGATGCCTAGGGTGAAATGCTTCCTGGGTAACCAGCACAGCCCCATGATGCACTTGTTTGTCCTTCCCATTCTGACTCTGTCTTCTAAATAATTAGGTACACCTTATGTCTAGGAAAATGCAGACGTACAATGTTCATAAAACAAGGTATAAAATATGTTTATTGTCCCACTTTCTCCATGCACTCTGTATTCTTCAAACCAAAATTATGTAGTTTGTTTTTATATAAAATGAATTATGAGCCCTCTTTTTTCCCCAGAAAACAGTAAAGAACAATAATGCAATTAAAAATCTCAGAGAAATTATCTTTTAATATAGCCTTTGGAAATTGTTTTCTAATTAGTGCAGTTATGCTGAGACTGCTGGTAGTCTTCAGGGAATTCAGAAGTTGCTGTCTCCTGGCCACCTGAGGACTGCGGGTGAGGAGTCATCTGCATCAAAGACCTCGCTTAGCTTCAGTGCAATTTCAGAAATGTAATTAGTGAATTAAAATTGCCCCCTAACCACTAACCCCCAGTTCATAAGAAACCTGACCTGTGAAAGTGTCCAGTTTGTATTTTAAATATCCTATTGCTTGAAATATTCTATTGGTTTTCATTTTGTTTGCAGAGTTTGCTCAGGTACTATAAAATTCAGCTAAAATCAGTTTTTCTATCTCAGCCCTATGTGTACAACCATACTGGTGGTCAGGACATGTTTTTTATTAGCCCATTTCTTAAAAGCGGTGTCTCTTGAGCACTGAATATACAAGCAGCAAAACTCATCTTGTGTTTCACTTCTTTGCTTTTGCTTTGTCAACAGTCCGGTGAGGTTCCGGTTCTATCAGAAGTACTCAGATATGCAGTGGGCAATTGATAACTTCTACCTGGGCCCTGGATGCTTGGACAACTGCCAGGGTCATGGCGACTGCTTAAAGGAGCAGTGCATCTGTGATCCGGGCTACTCTGGGCCCAACTGCTACTTGACGCACACTCTGAAGGTAAGGGGGCAGGAGGCAGAGCTTTGCCCACTGTACAGGCTGTGCCTAGGGGCCACCTCATTAGGTGGGACTGGCAATCTGTAAGATTCTCTGTGTCTCCCAGGAAATAAACCCTTTGGATATAAACCAAGAAAACAAAAATAAGTCTTAGGTTTCATAAACTCAAGAATATTCACATCAAGTTCCAGTACAGTTTGAGCAATTCATAGACTAAGGATTTATGGATTTAATTTATGGATTAAATAATATAATATTTATATTATGGATTAAATAATATAATAATTTATATTATGGATTAAATAATATAATAATTTCCATTGTCTTTATATTTTAAAGTAGACTTAAAGTCAGTAGTAAGCCTTTTAACCTATTTCTTCAACTGATGCACTATTTAAAGGATATTATTATTGCTGTTATAAAATAAAGCAAATAATTAGGTATACAGTCATATAAGACTATGTTTTTAGGGCTGACCAGATACCTCAGCCTGCTGAAGCAGACACAGGGCCTGGGGTTTGATCCCCGGTATGCTGTGCTGGCCTCACCCCTGGGGTGCACTGAGATGGACTGAGACTGAACATGGTGGCTTGTGCCTGTAATCCCAGAGCTAGGGAGGCTGAAAACAGGAGAATCACTATGAGTCCTATCTGTGTAGTGAGACCCTGTAGACCCTGTACTAAATACTTTAAAAAAGAAAAGCATAAAGTATTATTGGAATCCAACAAATGAGTATCGAATGATGTAAACAAAACCTGCTCTGTCATTTTTGTTTTCTTCAAAATTTTGGAATTAAAATGTTAAAGATGAATTTGAAGCAGTGTTTACTTACAGATTCATAAGCCATAGAAATAAACCTAAATCTAGTTTGTTGCATGAACATTGAGATTTCATTACTATTCCACAGCTGGATAAAAATTGTACAAATACACATTATTATGACTCAAATCCTGCTCATGATAGTTTACGTCTTCAGCCATGCATTTCTTCAGGCTCAGTTTCTCAAGCACAAACCTTCATTTATAAGCACTGTAGTTATTTGCTCAGTCAGTAAAGTAAAGTAACGTTGACATGTGACTGGATGCCTTTACGGAATCAATTATGGCCTAAGTGTGAGAAAAGGAGGATTCGCTTAAGCCATACAGACAGCAAGGAGATGCCAGGCCTGAAGGACTGAATAAGTCACATTTTTCTGTATACAGTTACTGCAACTGCAGCTGCAACAAATTCCATTATACATTTTCATCATTAAAAAACGTATGTCCCAAAAATGAAGTAAAATTTTAAAATATCTCAACCTGATTCATAAATATAATGAGGACAAAATGAATGTACTATGAACAGAATAGGTAGAAGAATTAAAATATTGACAGCAATATGGGAAAGAAGTTCATTTTACATAAGGGGTAGTCATGAAACTCTGCTACTTTCATCCACCCTCTTTGATTTTTGAGGGTTTTGTTTGTTTGCTTTTGTTTTTTGTAGTACTGGGGATTGAACTCAGGACCCTGTGCTTGCCAGGCAAGGGCTAATTCTACTGAGCATCTCCCAGCACCTATCCACCCTCTTTGGAAAACAGACCATTCCTCCTTGTTGATTATTCTTAGTTAAAAGGATAAATTGGAGGTCAGGAAAAACATTTTATTTTAGATTTTGAATATTTCTCTTATTATCCTGTAACTTCGCTACGATGAACTCATATGAAACATATATCCAACTTCCTAATTCTAAAGCTTGTTTTCCTTTAACTTCAAACAGAAAGCTTTGGTTTCAGATGTTCCTAGGTTTGTGGCTAGCCCTTTCTAGGCTGAAGGGTTCTGCCCACCCAGTCCCCACTACAGGTGGCCTCACTCCAGGACAACTGATCAGGGAATGTTGGGAAAAATTAACTCTTCTCTTATCTTACACCTTCAGAATATTTTGTGCATGTTTGTACCACAATAGTACCTTTGTATGATATATAAATAAATATCTATTTTGAAGTTTATGCTTAAGTAATTTTTTATAAGTAGAACTGTTAGTATAGCCTACAATTATTTAATTTTTGAGATTTCCTCTAGGCCTTAAATTCTAATTATTAAGCATAATTAAGTAGTTTAACCTATCTTCAGTGTATGATACAAAAGAATTATGGCGATATCCTAGTGCCTTTTTAAAATATCTTTGGAAAAACACTGAAAGTAGCTCTGTATTTTAGGTTTGGTGACTGCATTATCTTTAGTATCATAGTATCCATAGTTACACGAAATTTTTATTTTTAACTGCACCCATTTCTTTTGGCCAGACATTCCTGAAGGAGCGCTTTGACAGTGAGGAAATCAAACCTGACTTATGGATGTCCTTAGAAGGTGGAAGCACTTGCACAGAGTGCGGTATTCTTGCCGAGGACACCGCCCTCTATTTCGGGGGGTCCACTGTGAGACAAGCCATTACTCAAGATTTGGACCTCAGAGGTGCAAAGTAAGTCATTTTTTTGTTATCTTGACTTCACTATAGCAAATTGGTGCCAAGGCAAGGAATACAGACATGGACAAAAGTTTTACCCAAGACTTGAGTGTTCGTTCTCATTCATTCTTCTGATGGGAAACATGTGTTTGTGCTTAGATTCCTGCAGTACTGGGGACGCATCGGTAGTGAGAACAACATGACCTCTTGCCATCGGCCTGTCTGCCGGAAGGAAGGGGTGCTGTTGGACTACTCCACAAACGGAGGTGAGAACCAGCCCTGGGAGCAGATCCCAGGTGTCATCCGACACCCAAGACGCAGCTGCAAGGTGTTGCTGACAATGCAAATCGCAGGCATCATAGGAAAATGTTACCCATCTTGTCTGCATTATGTGATCCACGTCTCTCACTCTGGTGTTATGTAAAAATCTACCCAAAAATGAAAGGAAGAGAAATCACCTTACAAAATAAACTCCAAAGCGCAAGGGCCTGAGTTCAATCCCGGTTCTGCCAAATAAATAAATAAATAAACTCCAAACTTTATGAATAAACAAAACACCCTTTATGCATCCATTTGATTATGAATGATATAATTAATATATTTTGTATAATTTTCTAAGTTTAAAATGTTTAAAACATTTTTAAAAGTTTTTGTACCAACAAGCAAGCAGTAAGTACTATGGAGAATCTACAAGATAACTTCACTAATTGTGAAAAATAATGTGAATTCATGAGTCTGTTGTAGAATGTTTTAATGAAATTATTTCATTATTTTGGAATAACTAAAACCCCATTAGGAATATCATGAGATCTTTAGAAAATATGCTGTAGCAGACAAATATCATTCTTAACAACAAGCTAATGATAGATGAACCTAAAATATTTTAGTCCATTCAAAAGATGTTTTCTTAAGTGATTTAAGCATTTCACCCATAGGCTTATCATATAATAAGAAATAAACTTCATGTCAGTCCAACAAATTCTAGTTGCATAGAATTGTAATAGCTAGATTTTTAACCACTGGAAGTCATAATCTAGAAACATAGGTAGGTCTTATTATTTATGACAAATAATGCCTGTAAGGATCTAGAACTAAATTTTGAAAACAAAAAAGTGCATCATTTTTACTTTGTAATATTTATCTTATCCACATATTTCTAAGTACCTTTCCCCTTATATCATGTCTTTTGTTGAAACTATGTTTGTAAGTGGCAAATATCTACATGAAAGTCAGCAAAGTCAATTAGATTTTCTGATTGATGAATTCTTTGGAGAGCTGGTAATATCTGCAGTACTCTGTTGACTGGATTTTCCAGATGGGTTACAATGTTGGCATATTTGTCATTATAGGAATTACTTGGACTTTGCTCCATGAGATGGATTTCCAAAAGTACATTTCTGTCCGGCACGACTACATCCTCCTTCCTGAGGACGCCCTCACCAACACGACCCGCCTTCGCTGGTGGCAGCCCTTTGTCATCAGCAATGGAATAGTGGTCTCAGGGGTAGAGCGTGCCCAGTGGGCTCTAGACAACATTTTGATTGGTGGAGCAGAAATCAATCCCAGCCAACTGGTGGACACATTTGATGATGGTAAGACAGACCGCAGTGAACCATTTTCTTCCCCTTGTAAGCCGTGTGTCTGTGCATTTCCAACCAAGTTTCTTCATTAAGAGCACTTAGAAGCATTAGCACACACTGCCAGTCAACAAATCTTCAAAATTGATTTTGAAATGTCAAAGAAGACATTGACAAATCAAGGTAAAGACAGAATGTCTCACCCTAAGTACAATTTGGAATAATAACATGCCAAATAATCTTCATTCTTCTCATTGCATTTTGCAATCACTCAAACCGTACACGAAGAACTTTGGGGTGGTCAAGTTTCTCATTTTCAAGATTAGGTAATTGTTATACTAGCATACATAGAACCTTTTCTAAATTTTGAGTTCTCAACTTGGATTTATACACTAAAGCAGTCAAAAGGGCTGGTGAGATAGCTCAGCAGACTAAGCACCTGCTTTGGCAAGTGTAGGGCTCTGGGTTCCGAGGTCCCATGTGCTGCTCTGGCCCTGCCTCTGGGGTGCCCTGAGCCAGTGACTGAGTCCAAGCATGGAGGCACACACCCGTAATCCCAGCTCTAGGAAGGCTGAAAGGAGGATCACTATAAGTCTGAGCAGCATAAGTGAGACCCTGTACCAAATACATAAAACAAAAAATAAATAAAGCAGTTAAATAAGATAAAATCAGTCCTTGAATGTAAGTGAAAAACTAGAACATAAAGATGCAGGCAATTTGACAATAAGCCAATCTGTTCAACAAGATAACATGCCATGTTGCTTCCAACTTACCTTCACAGAAGGTGCTTCCCACGAGGAGAACTGGAGTTTCTATCCCAATGCAGTCAGGACAGCAGGATTCTGTGGTAATCCATCTTTCCACCTCTACTGGCCAAACAAAAAGAAAGACAAGACCCAAAATGCTCTCTCCTCCAGAGAACTCATTATTCAGCCAGGATACATGATGCAGTTCAAAGTAAGTGAGAAGTGGCTTTTCAAAGCAATGCAGTGTTATATGTGATGTGTAAGGAAGAATGCATGTTTGGAAAACTACAATTAAATGATTTTCCAAGGCCTTCAGTGACCCCACTCAACATGTCCAGCCATGAACTTGGGGTCTTCTCTCCGCGGACCAGCACTTCTTTCTGATTTTCATGTCTCTGCTCATGATTCCACCTCCCATCAGCAAACTAGTTTGAACTGCTAGCACAATTATTGATTTTTCACTTTTTACTTCTTGTAGCTAACCAGTCTGTGCCCTTTTAATCCTCATTTCCAGTGTTCCTGGCTTCCACCTGGCCTTTCTTCTTGCACTGTTACTGCCTCCACCCTTGCCCTAATTAGATCAGTTGCCCACTAAGTCCTCTTTTCACCCCGAATCTCTCTCCACTGCTATCTGACTGACATCACAGACTGACTGACCATTACAAAGTCCAGCCCTGATGTCAGAATTCCACTCCTTATAAAACTTCAACAGCTCTCCATTGCTTACCAAATTAAGCTCAAACCTTAGATCACAGCTTATGATCTGCCAAACTCAACCAACTTTCTAACCTTACCACTTCCTATTCCATGTATCTTCTACTTGGATCTAAACACACTTCATGCTGGGCCCTGCATTGGTGTCTGCTCACACCCTCAAAATTATCTCTTTCCAATCTATACCTTAGACCACTTCCCATTCTGTGGGGGCAGTACACATGTACCCTATTTGATGGATTATTTTCTCATTCATTTAATGAAATGCAAATACCACAGCATTTTATTTATATCCTTTAAATCACCATTGCCATTATTGAGCTATGCTTCTTACTGTCCCTTTGATTCCAAGTTGTTTTATTCGTGAATGTATGGCTTGAAATTTTGGCACCAACATTCCTTGGTATCTGCACTGAAATAGGACTTGTTGATTAAGTAGATGATTAGGATTTAAATTTGAATCACCACATTTTTATAGAACTTATGCATTATTAATGATTCAAACATTTAATAGCATGAAGTGTGGAAAACTTGTATTCATATGGAAAGAGAGAGCCTGAAGAATGAATATTAAGTAATTTAAATTGCTATTTTCAATTCTAAATAAAAATTGAATCAAGAAGTCCAATTGCACCAAGAATTTAGGATATCAGTGAAAATATTGCATACTACCTCAATGTTCAGTCTTTCCATAAATTCTCTTCACATTTCTTTCTTCTTATCCAATTTCACTACTAACTAAATTGATAGAGATAGTACCTTATAAAACCTTAATTCTCATTTCCATGAAAAATTACATATTGCTAACATAACTCTAAAGAATGCATTCCTGGTGTCTAGAAGACTGCTCCATAAAACCTTCTCTAAATAGTTATTTCTTTTTTTTTTTTTATTGGCAGAACTGGGGATTGAACTCAGGCCCTTGCACTTGGGAAGCACTTATTCCACTGAGCCATCTCCCCAGCCCTTAAATATTTCTTGATTAGCAATCAGAGTTATGACAGAGAGGGATGAAGCTTCTTTTACGTAGTTCTTATTAGTGCCTATTAATTTTATAAAATGTTGGGTTTCAGTGTAATATTTCCATGCATACATATCATATATTGATCATGTATCCATCACCCAATTATAAGGGATGTTATTTCCAATGAATGTTACTAAATGTCACTTACTCTTACCTGTGTAGTGACAGTTTATGTTTGCTTTAGATTGTAGTTGGATGTGAAGCCACTTCCTGTGGTGACCTTCATTCTGTCATGTTGGAATACACTAAGGACGCAAGGTCAGTGAAATCATACTTTGTACTTTTTCTACATTTAAATACATAATGTAAATGTTTATTTTTAAGGCAAATTGTCTTAAAAGTAGCAGTTTATTTATATTTTTACACAATTTTTATTTGTATAAAATTTACACATCTCGAAATTTTCCTTCACACCAAGTAAAATTTCTTCTATTAAGAAACTTTATATTTTAAAATAAGTAAGACACCAAATTTGCCCTTAGAGTACAATACTTTTATTCCTATTGCTCATTTTTAACCAACTTTAGGGGAAAAAATTCTAGTTCAGAAAAAAACAACTCATACATTAATATGTTTTGTCTTAGAAGAAGAGTAACACATGTGCTATAGGTTCACTATCACTGCCCCAGATGAACTGGATAAATCAGGTAGACAAGCTTCTGAGTGTAACACCTAAACCCAGTTCACTGTGCCCTTCAGAGGACTGGTGTCACCAGTAGACCTGTGGCACCTGTCGTACAGATGAAAACACTTTCCCATGACCTCCATGCATTCCACAAGGGTGGCCACTACTCAGGCACTGGGTTACCTGAACACCCAGAATGCCTGGAGACAGCTACAGAAGTCACTTGGGAAAAACTCCAGAGGAAACTGGAGCTCTGCCCTGTGGACATCTCTAATCCAGTTGTCACCTGCTTCTGATTGATGTTAGGAGACTCACAGGCGGCTTTGTATGGTTTTTCCTTTTTCTTTGGGAGGTCAGGTGTTGAGGGAACTGCTCAGTGCTATCCGCAGAGTTACTGAGCTCACTGAAGGTGGGACAACTCCAAGCAATGAATGATCTGAATGTTTCAGCCATGGCGCATCTCCCAAAACACTCCAGCGGCACTGAAGCAAAGTCTCACCTGCCTTGTTGATATTCCTGTCTCTCACCATCACTTTCAAAAAATTAATTATATCGCCTTGACTTTGGGCTGGCAGTTTTAGCAGTTAGCTTAAAGTATGCCTCTAGGGACACTGACATTAATGGGAAGAAGCCCCTAGGATCCATAGCATGCATGCTGTTTTATCCATAATTACATTGATATGCTTGTAGAGTCAGAATACACCTTATGAGAAGCTATTTGCAGCTTTTCTTTTTATAATATATAATTTAAAAACTTGCATAAAAATAATTTCACATCCCCCCCTTGTAGCTTTACCTTGGCACTAGTTGCCCCTAGCTCTTACACTGTTCCTGCATTGTTCTCATTTTCTACAGGTCTGATTCCTGGCAACTTGTTCAGAACCAGTGCCTGCCTTCCTCTTCAAACAGCATCGGCTGCTCCCCATTCCAGTTCCATGAAGCCACCATCTACAATGCCATCAACAGCTCGAGCTGGAAGAGGGTCACCCTCCAGCTGCCTGACCACGTATCCTCCAGGTGAGTGGGTGTGAAGGCAAATAGTGCCATTGTCTGCTAGGCCCCACAGAGCTCACAAAGGAAGCTGCCAACCGCTGAGAAGAGAGGCGAGGCCAGGACCCAAGACCCTCTTCCCGTCTTCCCACTCTTCCTGCCAGCCTTACCCCAAGTGGCAATTGCACGTGCCAAGAAGAAAATAAGAAGAAACAGGAGCTGGTTTGTAAAAGACTCCTAAGTCTCACATTTTAACTGTACAGCACATGCATGTATGCCAAACTCACAGGGCTTGAATGATGGACCCTAATGAAGACCAGTTGGTTCCAGTTCTGCCCTGGAGTTCTGCTCTCCCAAAGGCTGTGCTTCTTGACCAGCGTTGCTGGGTTGCACAGAGCTAAGGATAACTGATAGTTTGCCATCTTTGCAGGCAAGCCTTCATTTTACTTAAAGATCTAGAAAACAATATAGTTTCAAAAGAAAATGGACACAGAATTATTGTGAATCAGAATAGGAAATGCCATACAGTTTTCAGGGAACTTAAGAACTTCCAGAAAGGTATTCTAGAGTAACTTCCTCAGTCTGAAGCATAGAAGTTCGTTCACTTCCATCTTTTGGGGGGCTGTAGGGAGACATCTGGGGAGGCCCCAAGGCAGAGGCTGGACAGAGTCAAGAGAAGCAACGGCCTACTCATTCTCTTCTGCCCTCTGTGGGTCTCTCAGTGCCACCCAGTTCCGATGGATCCAGAAGGGTGAAGAATCGGAGAAGCAGAGCTGGGCTATCGACCACGTTTACATCGGCGAGGCCTGCCCCAAGTTGTGCAGCGGGCATGGGTACTGCACCACGGGTGCCATCTGCATCTGTGACGAGAGTTTCCGAGGTATGACCCCTGTGGGGTTGTGGTGAATAGGAGACATGGTGAGGTCCCCTTGTCCAGACATAACAGCCCACTGGAACTCCACACAGACATATCCAAGATAAGATATGCCTCTGCCACAACTGAGCTCACTCTTGGATCCTGGGATTATTATCTTATCAATGAATTATCAAGCATAGCTTGATATTACTGAAGCCCACTCAAGATACCCTATAAATACAAATGCGTAAGTAAATACAAATGCAGATAAATATGCTGGGGATCTTCTCTCCTATCTCACATCCCTATCTTCCCTTTAGCTCCCTGCCCCATCGCACACCCCAACACTTCATTTCCATGTCTCATCATCTCTCTCTCCTGGCCCTGCTACCATGCTGAGAGCTTCGCTAGAGTCCATTTGCCTCTGCCATCCTTCCTCAGCCTCTTCCCACAGCAGGTGTCACTGCCCTCTGAAGACCCAGCTAATGGCTAAGATGTTCTGCATCCCAGTTTCCTGTGTTGCTCAAACAAAACTTTCATGACACAGAGAAATACATTTTGACTGCTTGGATTTCTAGAGGCTGACTATATAATTAGGTCAGTGTCCACACCACCCTTCATACCACAGGAAAATCCCCGCCACCTGCTAGAAGGCCTACAGCCCTGCTTTCTTGTGGGCCAGTGTCTCTGCCACAACTGAGCTCACTTTACATAATCACCCTTCTAGCCTCCCCTCAGAGCCTGATACTCAGCATATAGCAGGGCTGACGGGTCTTCTTTGAATGAATCCTTATACCATCTTACACTTTAGTATTTGCATAGCATACACAATCCATTCTTTAGACTCTTCAGTGCTTATCACATCCCATAAATTACTATGGCTGAGACAATTATTCCCATTTTTGAGATAAAGGAAACAAGACTTGAGGAGTTCAAGTGACTCGCCAAAGAACACAGGGCTAGTGAGTCAGAAGATCGGTACCAGTGCTGTTCTGTCCCTTCCACTGTCAGCTCTCATAGCTGAAAGATTTATCCCACCAGAATCAGAACTGTACAGTTTCCCCAGGCATATCCTGCTAGAATTCATCTATGTGAATTCTGGAGCAGGCTCTATTTAGATTTCTTGGGCACTGTAGACAAGATGAACATGACTAATGTAAACCGCTGAGCATCTCGAACGTTAGGAATTAGCCTCCTCCTTCTGCTTCTGTTAGTATTGCGCTGAGACCAGATGGCTTTGTCTGTGCATTAACTAAAGAACTTTAACTTCAGACAAATGAATGGATCTAATGTTCCCCAAGGTATATGGACTGGGCCCTAAGGCCTGGCCCAACAGAACTACAGCCTTTGATTTTTAACTATCCTGGACATTTAGAAAAGGTGCGCTGTTTCAGCCCAGGAGAAAGGCAAGCACAAGCACATCAGCCAGTCTTCTGCCTTAAGGTTTTGGCCCAGTGGTCTCTGATGCTTCCAGTCTGTTTAGCGCTCACTCTTACTTAGCCCAACACTGTTGGTGAATAGTTTCAATGCACCAAGTAGTGTGAGCATTGGTGGACTTCACCAGTGAGCTAACATACAGACCCTATGTTCAGAGGCCATCAAATGTAGACCTGGGAGAACAAAAACATGAGCCATTTCTCAAAATCATGCTGGGAACAGAAGGAATTAGACTGGCCTCTCCTGCCAGGGTGAGAATTCCCTCCTGAGAGCCAACAGTGATAAACATGCAAGGCTTGACCAGATGCTCAGGCCTTGTGTGTGAATAAAAAAGATTTATGCAGAGAAACACACTAGCACCTACATGTTTTAATAAACACTGGCTGAACAACACTGGGATTTATTTACAACAATAACAACTGAAACAACAAAAGAGAAGCATTTATACATGGGCGTCTGTATGTGCTTGGTGTGTTACTATTGTAGCAGCACAACCGTGGCTCAAAGCTGTGGATGGCTGTCCTTAGTCTACAGCAAGTGCTTGCTCTGGCTGACTCTGAGGTCTGTGTTATTCCCTTCCCCTAGGTGATGACTGCTCTGTCTTCAGCCATGATCTTCCCACTTACATTAAAGACAACTTTGAGTCGGCGAGAGTCACGGAGGCCAACTGGGAGACCATCCAGGGCGGCGTGATCGGCAGCGGCTGTGGGCAGCTGGCGCCCTATGCCCACGGAGACTCGCTCTATTTTAATGGCTGTCAGATAAGGCAAGCTGCTACCAAACCTCTGGATCTCACCCGAGCAAGGTAAGTGACAGAGGAGAAAGAGCACGGAAGACTTGCATCTCCTTCCCACCAGCCCTCCCCAGTTCTGCCTTAACCCGAGCAAACAGAGCTTCTGTTGTGCAAAACCAGAAAAGAAGGTCAAGGTTTGAAAAGTGGTGCAAAGGACCCAGCTATTCCCCAAAGGTTGATGAGGAGCATTCGGGAGCCAGCAAGGTGCTTGAGAACTGGGTGTTTGGTTAGTTAGAATGTGAATGTAGATGTTTGCTTGTAGCCTTTCACTTTGGGAAATAATGATGATGTTTTCAAGGGTAGAAGGGCGGGTTTTGGCTCTTGATATAATAATGAACAATGAGGATATGATACAAATAATTGCTGTGTAGTAACCATGAAAATGTTAAAAGCTGAATGTACCCATTCCCATTTTTTCCCACCAAAGAGTTATAGCTAATCTAGAAATAACCTACTGTCTTCCTTGACTAAATACAAACTGCAGCTAAGTGCTCAGTTAACAGATGTACCCCATGTTGTACAGATAACTATATTTTACATCAATTTATGTATATATAGATTTCAAGTTACCTGCTCTAAATGGACTGCTTTGTTAATCACTAGGAATTGTAAAGCTGTACATTTCCTGTGCTGAAAAACTGTCTTGGGCTGGGGATGTAGCTCAGCAGGACTGCACAAGCCTGGCAATCACAAGGTCCTGAGTTCAATTCCCAGCATGCACACTTTAGCTCTGTCTTCCCTCGGCTTAGATCTCCAGATGGACTTTCTTAAAACAGACATGTTCACTCATCCTTGTCTTGATGCTGTTCAGCATGAAGCTACTTGTAAAGTATGTAGCATAAATGTCATGAGTTTCTTCCTTGTCCTCACTGCTGGGATGGTCCATGGGGATCCAAGAGTGAAAATGTTTCTGGTAAAATATGCCAATGGGATCCCCAGGATCATGAATGAGGGCTTATCTCAGAGTATTGAGAAGTGGCCTTCTGCAGTTCTTTTCCACATATCTAATATAAAGTGCTATAAGCAAAATCATATTACTAATATGGTTTATTCATGTCTATTTTACTGTAGTCTCCCTGTAGTGCCCAGATGGGATGGGATCCAGGATCCCCTGAGGTTCCAGAACCCATGGGCATAAAGGCCCTAAATGAAATGGTGAAGATGTGCACATAACCAACACACATCCTCCTGTAAACTTTAAATCATTTCTAGATTACTGATAACACCCAATACACTGTAAATACTATATAAATAGTTATTAGACTGTCTTACTTAGGGAGTGATTTTAAGAGGAGAAAAGGGCTGTTACATGTCCAATACAATTGCAATTTTTCCCACATATTTTCTGCCTGTAATTGGTTGAATTGGGCAGAGGTGGAACTTGTGCATAGAAAGAGCCAGCTGCACTGCAAATCAACTATTATAGATTTTAAGATTAACAACGATTTTAAAGGAAACTCTTTTTAGCACTCCCTGACTTCTGTCTAAAGGTGATTTCCCCTGTGTTTTTTCTTTCCAGCAAAATTATGTTTGTTTTGCAAATTGGGAGCCCATCGCAGACAGACAGCTGCAACAGCGATGTGAGCGGTCCCCACGCTGTGGACAAGGCAGTGCTGCTGCAGTACAGTGTCAACAACGGCATCACCTGGCATGTCATTGCCCAGCACCAGCCAAAGGACTTCACGCAGGCTCAGAGAGTCTCCTACAATGTCCCCCTGTAAGTGGCCCGCGCAGGCGTGATCTCGTGCAGATCTCTGAGGACCCCGAATTGAGTGGGAAGTTGGATAAAGTTACTGGAGCAGTGCCGTGAAATTAGGCAGTAGCATGACCAAGATGAAGCCAGATTTCCAAGGCTGTGTTTCTGTTTTCCATTAGGACAAGAGGTAAACACTGAAACTAGGAGGAAAGGCAAGAGGGAAATGAGGCATCTGCCAAATGCAGAGGCACTCTCTGCATTATCTCTTTATTTAAACAGTATTTCTATCCCTTTAGAAAACAGCACTGTATCAGGCACCTGTCCTGTGGCTGGAACACAATATCTAGTACCCAGAGCTCAGAGGAAAAGAGCTCTAATTTAGTTCATGGTTTCATGAAACTCAGCCCAGTCTCACCTGGCTCCAAACAGAAGCATTTGGATGGATGGATGTGGTAGAGAAAATCTGCTTAGTTCACTGGGCTGGAAAGCAGAACAGGGGATCAAGGCCTGAGAGGAAGGGGTTAGAGACAGGTATTGATGTGGTATACCTCCCTGGCCCCCCAGGCATACCCACAAAGTGTGTGCCCCCAATCCCCTGGGTGGATACAAAACCAATCAGGTTGCCACAGCTGAGCTCAGTTGTCACAAACATTTTTCATTTCTTGCTTGGTCTCTGTTCCTGTCCCTGGAAGCACTCTGCACTGTCCAAATGTGTTGCTCTCCCAAGTACTGCTAAGCAAGGGAGAAGAATGAGAGATTGGAAAAACATTACAAGCCCATGAGAGGTGAACTGAAGTTAATACTGTTTAGAAGAGTACTGCAACCTATGCAAATCTGAAATCCATGCCCCAAATGTGTTGATGTATATTACCTATGTAGCATCCAGGGGCAGGTCACATACCAAGAAGTCCCGTCGCCTAGTGTTTAACTTCCTGTGCTTCTGTCTGTGACCCAGGGAGGCACGGATGAAAGGAGTCTTACTGCGCTGGTGGCAGCCACGCCACAATGGAACAGGTCATGATCAGTGGGCTTTGGACCATGTGGAGGTCGTCCTGTGAGTATCTGATACTTGCCCCCTGTGTCCTTTTTAGAAAGGTTTGAAACTCCTTCTGTCTGGCATGCTCCTTAATTCAGTAAGAACTGTTCCTGAGGATACGGTCCCCACAGGACCACATTGCTTTATGCTCTTAATTGAAAGCTGTAGCTCAAGTCAATTATGAGATAACAAAGCCATGACTGTAATGACTGTACCTTAGAAAACTTCAGTAAGTCATTTATGTAAGGATGGATGGTATTGGTTAAACTGGGTAAAACAAAAATCTCCAGAGAAATGGGAAACGATGTCCTATGCTAGGTCTGATTGCTTTTTAAAATAGAATGACATGGAAAGGAGGAATGTTCTGCACTGAGCCATGTGCAGGCTGTAAGGGGAAAATATACCCAGTTACAAGCACTGGTTTAGCCAAAGATGCCCAAGGTTTTCTCCATGTAATGATGTGGTTGCAACTGTGACAAAGAATCTGTGGTTTCAGATTCTTCTTGACCAGTCCCAGCATCTAAGAAACTATGGGTGTCCCCACTGTCTCCCCCCGAGTGATAGGGCTATGCCCCACTGTCACCTGCCCACATTGACTGTTCCCTCACAGAGAGATGACTTGCTTTTTCTCTAACAATCTAGTTCCTGTAGAACTGGGATGCTTATGTCTCGACGGGTTCGAACTGATCGCTCCAAGTTGTTGGCAAGGAGAGGCGAATCTTCTCGGTAGATAGGTTCACATGTTCATTCTGTTTACCAAATCCAGAATGAAATCAGTCTTGTGGCTGATTTCAGTCATTTTGAAAGCAAATTTAAGTGATTTTTAACTGGTAGCAAAACTACCAGGTTTGTTTTCTTTCAGTCATGGCCATGAGCTGGCTTCTCCCGTCTTGAGCTAGCCCTCGTCCTAGTCTTCACTGAGGCACCCGCTTGCATGGCATCCATATCAACCCCCAGCTCCAAGAGCAACCTGGTCCCCACACAAGTCCCCACTGTGCGCTCTGCTGCTTCTGGACCACTTGCTGGGCTCTGCCTCCACAAGACAAAGTTGAAGGTTAAAGGAACAGTCCAGAGTCTTAAATCAAAACATGAGGCTGATGTCTTCCCTAGCTATCCATTTCCTCAGACCACATGATTCCAGGAGAATAGAATGCTATAGACTCCAAAATGCACATGGGCGGTGTGAGCATAAGAAGATGTCCATATGGACCAAAATTAAGCCCACCACCACTTTCTGTCCCTCCAGAGCAATGCTTCTCAGCCTGGTTGAAGACCAGAATCAATTGGGAAACTTCTGACAGTGTCAGGAAGTGTCCTGATGCTCAGGGACATGCCTGTGGGAGATTTAAATTGACTTGTGGTAGGAGCAGAGAGCCCCTTTTATGATTCCAATACACTGAGGCTTAAATTCAAGTCAACAACCACTTCCTGACTTTCACATCTCTTACCAAGACTATGTGCATTAATAAATGGGGCTTCTTGTGCTAGTCAAAGCTACTGTGGAAGCTTGTCAGTCCTTGAGAGAAGGCAGGGGCCTCATTCTGCCTGTGACAATCCTGAGAATCCTTAACCTATCATATATTTGAGTAGATATTTCTTATTTTCCCACCCATGCATACCATCACAGTCACCTATTTTGAACTTCAGAGACATATCATGCCCAGTAATTCCCTCCCCGGGCTGAGGTGAGGGAAGTAGTGCAAATGTTCATACAGTCCCTGGCCAGAAGCATGCTCTTGCCAGTCTGGAGATATCACTCTGTTCTCTGCCACCTCTGAGCCCCCTGGAGCCCCAGCAGGAAGCCTCTTCACACAGCCCAAGAGAACATTCTGGAACTTGTCTTGGTATTAATCTTTATAGAAACTATCAGCATAACAAAACTATTACACGAATGAAGTTCAGATTATATGAAATAGCAGAAACCTATTATTTCTGCCATTTTTCTGGAGCTATAAACTGTATTGTAAGACTTTGTGTTTATTTAATCTCCAGAATTTAAGTGCTTTGAAGAATTTATCACTGAGGAAAGGAATCTGTCTGTTCTCACCCTACATTACTGTCGCCAGCTGTCAGAGCCCTAAAACATTTCAAATGATGAAGAATATCACCACGCATGCATGGAGTGGAAGGACTGTTTTATTCCAAGTCTTATTTTCTTTGAATCATTTCAGAATTACAAATTCACAACTGCCACCGACTTTTATGTACATATACATAAAATTTTAAAAGCAAACACTGGGCCAGCGAGATACCTCGGCAGACTAAAGCACCTGCTTAGGCAAGCTGAGGCAGCACAGCTTGATCCCCAGCCCCACATGCTGTGCCAGCCTTTCCCGCAGGGCAGGCCAAGCTGGCCACAGAGCCTTGGCATAGAAGCACATGCCTGTAATCCCAATGCTAGGGAGGCTGAAAACAGGAGAATCACTACGAGTCAGGCTTGCATAGTGAGATCCTATCACAGCCAAATACATTAACAATTTAAAAAAGAATATAAAAGCAAACATCAATGATATTTCAAAATTAAAATTTGTTAAAATTATAACATTATAGTTTTAATATGTAATACATTGTGATATATTACATATTATAATGCATTATTTATAATATAGTAATATATAATTTGTTTAAATTATAGAATTATAAATAAAGAAGGAATTCTTTTCCTCGTGGATAAGAATTACCTTCTAAAAACACAGCCCTAAGGAATTCTATTTCTAGGATGTCTTTTATGTCTTGCTCTGCTTTTAAGGGATGTAACATTCTTTGCCACTACATCCTTTGAGAATACTTCTTTTTTACAGCATTCATTAATATGTATTGATTTCTTCACAGAGTAATTGACTCATTTGGTAAACATAAGACAAATAACTTTGGAGAACTCAGAAAAATAAGATACAATGATTTCCAAATGATCTTTCAACCACAACAGGCACAACGAAGCTAGCCAAGTCTCCTGTCATGATTCCCAAACATAATTAATTATAATGTTGCTACAGAAGATATAGATTTAAAATTTTAAAAAAAATTATAATACCCCTATTAAGCCCTATTAACTGAGTACATGCTCTTACTTATGGACACATCATATAACCTTAATTATATGAGCTGGAGATGTTTCCCTCTCAGGGATAGTGACAAGCCCGACGACCAGAGATACCAGCCCTACCCAAGGAGACACTGCAAACAGGACTACTAGTGTGTTCCCAACTAATGCTTAGAGGGATGTATACCTCACTTAAGAACTTGTAGGATACATTTTTTTCTCTATGAAAAGAGTGGCCTTAATCTAGCTGTACTACCGGTTTCGCTTGCTCACCAAGGACACATGCTAAAAACCCTGTAAAGAAAACCTGTGATCACGCATGGTATCTTACATTGATTTTAACAGCCCTACTGCCCACCTTAATCAACAAGACAAGACATATGAATTGGATGAGAACCAACTCAGCACTCCTGAAGATGTTTTGGGGCTTAGGAGTGTCTGCAAAGATAAACTAGATACATAATATATTTCTAACATCCTGGTTTAGTTCTAAAAGACAACATGTAGAAAGATTGGAGTCTCATACACATGGATGTACAGAACAGCAAGCCCGTACCCTAAAGATAAAGGCCACCCTTTGAGGATGCAACAGACGAAGTCCTTAAGCTGTATGCTTGTCTGAGAGTGTAATCTTCCCACTCCTTTGATGTTTGCCAATAAAACCTGCACACGAAAGGTGCTCCTTAATAATTATCTCCTATTAACTTGCCATAGTGCAAATGAACCAAAATGTCTGATCATTTTTCCAGCCTCACTAGCTTACAAAACTCCCCATTCTGGAAACTCTAAATATGTAGCACAACGCAATCATTGGTGATCAGTGTCAGAAACCCAATTTCACTGAATTCATCTGCTAGCATAGGATATTTATTTTGCAATCGATGTTTGTGAATACATTTGGGCAGATCCCTCACAAGATCCATGCTGGTGGGGTTCTTCTTAGGATAAAAGAGGATCCTCTGTCTTAACCTTTGCATTGTTGGGCTTCCATACTTCTATCCTAAGAATCTCCCTGACCCAAGTGCATTTCATTCACACATCACATTTCCTGTGTACGCGTCTCCGTCACAACCCGTCACGTGACAATGAAGTGTGATGATTTTTGCATGTGTACCTTGAAAGCGAATCGCTCAGTAAAAAGTTAGCCTTTATGAATCAATTGACTTAAAAAAGTGAATTATTTCCACATTTGCTGAGAATTGAAAACCAATATGTTGCTAGCTGTGCTCTTAAATACACGTATCAGATTTTAATATGAATTCCATCGTAACCATCCCCTCGTGCTACTCATCACCCAGATACAGTCACGTTTTTGGCACAAATGATTTACAGAGCTGAACATATTACATTTGTTGCAAAGCATATTTGTCTTTTATTAAATTTGACTGATATCTGAAATAGAGGACTTCTGCATTTCTAAAGCCCATTTCTTATTATATGCAGGAATCAGTATTTCCTAAAATGCAAATAATTGAAAAATCAGATAAAATTAATAGTAGTGATTATACTATTTTTACTTCCTATGCAACATTTATGCCAAATGTAGTAGTATGGCTACTTGTACCTTGACATACGGTTATGAGCAAATATTGCATGTTGCATTACATTGAAAAATTAAGTGTCTGCATATGTTGGGTGTAGAAGAATAAGAAATAACTTGTTTAATTTTTATTTTCAAAAGAGATGAAAAATCCTATAGTGCGTCTAAACCTGATCAGACTTTTATGACTAATCACAGTGCTGCATGCATTGAAAAGCATTTTTTAACTTGTGTTATATTTCATTATTTGCTGTCATTGGTTTTCCACTAGAGTAAGGTAAGTCCCTCTTACTAAATCTGGGGAGCTATTTACTGTTAGCTTCATCAATGTTACCAAAGTTAACTAAAGCTTTGTAGGAGAACTTTGCCATTGAAAGAATAATCTACTACATATCTATAGTTCTAAATAGTTGTGGGATGCGAAGGAACATTTGGCACTTAAGTTCTTCTCTGTGCTTGGCCCTGTACTAGGTGCCCTCAAAGTGACCACAACCTATAAATTTGTTCTGAGGAAAATGAAATTAGAAATGCGTGCAAAAGCCTGAGGGCTCTTGGATAAGTTTAATCAATATCTTTCCAAGCCTCTCCCATGCTCAGCTCCCTCTGTTCTAAATCAATGAATGAATTGGCAGAGGGAAGATTTGTTCATAGTGCCTCTGAGTTCTAGATCCTTTCCTCAGGTTGGATGGGTTGTGTACACTTACACTTGTTCTCTGACTAAAATACTTCAAAACAAGAGAGGAAGAAGGCTATCACCCCCTATGTTGTGTAACTTCCAGCTGCACAACATGCTGGAAGTTTTCTAGCTCTTACAACTCTGTGAGGTGCATATAACCAGATGTTGTTCCATCTGTAGTAGCACCTGTGCCTACTCTACCCTACCTGGATGTAGCCTTCCTGACAACCCGTGATCTCACAGTGGCATGCACAATGTCCTCTGGGCCAAGGAACTTCATGGGTTAGTTAATGTGACAGCATCCATCTTACACTCACCTATGTTCCTCTGAAAGATCATCTGACAATCCAATGAATTCTTATTTATGTGTTCCTCTAACTCATTTGTTTTTTTAAAAAATTACTAAAGTAAAAATGCTTAAATTTGTATGACCTGAAATTCTTCCAATTCTTCATCACTTATCTCCTCTGGAATGCATTAAAAATCAGTTGAGCAGTGGGGAGACAGCTCATTGGTCCAAGTGCCTGCCTGGCAATCTCAAAGACCTGAGTTCCATCTCTGGTACCACATGTCGTGCAGACACCTGAACCCTGGATGCTCTGTGCCAGCCCCAAAACTGGGCATAGTGGGGCATACCTGTAATCCCAGCACTGGGGAGGCTGAGACAGGAGGATCACTATGAGTCTTAACTGCATAATAAGACCCTGTAACAAATAAATAAATACATTTTTTAAATCAATTGAATTATTTTCATAATAGTGAGTACTTATGGTTGTGGCTCTGGTGAAGAGTAACAGTTCAGAAGAGTCACTAGTTCGCCAGAAATCTTCCATTTCCTGTGCAAGACCTGGCCATATTTTTCTAATTCTACATGCAACTTAAATCCCTCAGAGATATGAAAATTTTAATCACCATTTCTAGCAAACCATTGATATGGATTCTCCCTTCTTACAATGACTTACTTATCCTGGGAGAATTTTTTAATGGGTCTAGTTCTACTGAAAGTCAAAATCAACTGATATGTCAAATAGCATAATGTACCTGGGATATGACCTGCTTTCATTGACTTTAGAATAAAAATTATTTTCTCTCATAATTACAATGAAGAAATAAATCTTCAAAGGTGCATTGCACTTATTATTCATGAGATTGTCTGTAGTTGTACATTTCCCTGTCTCCAAAGCAAAATTTGACTCATATTTAAAATGCACAAAAAATGAGTAAGTGCAAGATCTTTAAACTTGCTTTTAAAAAAAGATCCCCTAACGCTCACTCTTGGAAGCTAGAAATTTTAGAAATCACAGTAACTGATTAATAATCATGTCAGTTTATGAAATGGTCCTAGAGTCAGACCACATTTTGTTTTAACTCCTCATGGTGCATGATTTTTTTAAAGGCTCATGAACTGGAAAAACTCCAAAATCTCAATAGCTTCCAACCTGATTCAAGAGATACTTAGGTCTCATATAATCAAATTACCAGTTAGTTTCAAGGAAATTTGGAAAGTGTGCTTACTTTTAATATAACTCTATAAACACTCAGCACCTAAAACAAACACACTACCATGGGCATGCCAATGTTCTCAGGCATCCAAATATATGACACTCACATTTAAAGAGTAGCTAGTGAAACAAAATGTCCCCTAAATTAGCTGTAAACTTCCACTGTGAACTGATTGGTAGGGTATGAAAAATCTCCCACCTGCTAATATTTATTTTTCACACATAAAGATGGAGAATTTTAATCAATACCTTAAAAGGCAATTAGTTATATAGGAGAAGTTGCTTTGAATCTGTTAAACATGTACATTAACTTTTGATAAAACTAAATGTTCCTTTGTTCCCATATATTCAGGTAACTTTCTTGTCAGTCTAGGTTGATCTGGATAGCTAAATGTCTTGAGTATTCTGAGTTTATCTTTTAATATATTTGAACTTTTAAATTTTTCTTTGGGAACTTTATAATTTTAAACATGTTTTAAATAAAATAATGTCATTGCTTTAACTTTGCAATTATTCCTTATAGTTAAAGAGTAATGATTTACAACAGGAATCCAATCAGTAAGTCACCAAAAGTTTGAAAACCACACCTTGGGTCAGGCAGGAGGCCCAGGTTGTGGTGTGGGGGTGGGGGTGCTGGGGGACAGGCCCCCGTACCAGCCAATGTCTAGACATGGGAGCCAAGTCACAAACAGACTCCATTGGAAGCACAAAATGACCACTATGAGAAGTCAAGCTAGGAAGTGTAATCACTTCCAGAGTGGGACAAGCACTAAAGGAAATGTGATTTTGAATTAGTAGAAATCTAGGCAGGGATACTGGAGGTTGGCCCCTGAGACATGCAGAACAGATGCTGGATGAGTGGAACAGAGCAGTCTGTGCAGGATGGTGGTGGGAGAAAGGAGCTGGAATACAGATCAGACATGAAGAGGTTATGAAATATCTGGTTAAGTTGGCCTAGATGTAACTGCATACATGGATGAGAAGCTTATGGATGCTTTTTGAGTAAGAGGAAGCCAGCATGGAGGGAAAATTTCCTCAGATGGGTATGCAAAATTGATTACATACACATGAAGGATGCTACACACATACAGTTGTGTACTAGATGACGCTTCCTGGCTGTTTCATGGTTTCTCTGCAGTGTAGTTCTTTCCTAAGGGGAAAGAACTGAGATAAGGTGGATAACATAGGGGCCACAACAATGCAGGGAGAGACTTACAGATGATCCAGAATGGTGGAATGAAGACAGCAAGGGCCAGGCTAAGATTTTGTGAATAAGGAAGCAATGGGATACTTTCTCCTGACCCTGATCAGGGCGAACCCTAGCTCACTGTCCTTTCTGTGCCTCAACTTTACCTAGACAATAGTGAGCACCTCCTGCACGCTGCTCATGAATGATGCATATGATAGTTTCCCCCTACACCTGTGGCCCTGAACCCAACCAAGGCCTAGGGTTGGAGTGCCATTCTCACATAAGAGGGCAGGGTAGGGGCTAGCTGGGGACAAAACCTGACCTTTTTCTCTAAAAATACTTCATTCTATATTTGTTATTTCCATTTTTATAGTTCCTACAATTTTGATAATACAGAAATCCAGGATGGAGAATTCTTAGCACTTTATTCTATCAATTTCAGGTCTATTTTGTCATCAGGTCCCATACCTTTTTAGTTTTGTATTTTATAAGCTCAACTTAGATATTGAGATCTTTTATGATACATTTTATTGTGTAATGATCAGACTCTTATTTTAAATGCTACAAGCCCAAACACTTGCATTTTGTAGAAGGAAGTATACTGGGTGAAACAGCCTTCTGTGACAGCTTGCTAGGGTGACAGCTAACCCAGGAGAACATATCACCTGTGCACGATCACCCTTTCCCTTTGCTTTTTTCTAACTCAAATTCTTGACATACTGACATTTATGGTACGACATGCCCCTGCCCTACATGTATTTCACATTTCTATGAAATTAAGAAGGAAAAGCCTTGGGATCATGTATTCAAGAAACTTGGCAAATTTGACATAAACTGATAGGCTCACACTTACAAGCTGCATATTAATGATACACATATTCAGGTCGATGAGTATCATTCTTTTCAGTGATACTAGATCTTGATCCTTTTAAAAATTTATTTTTGCTTTGCCAAAACTTTAACAGCTATCCCCACTAGTATTATCCAGTTTCATTCAGGCTCCTAATGTCCATTTTCAGTATTTTTATCAACATCACATACTCACATGTATAAATATCCATGTAACTATGTGGAAGAATATGTAAACATACAATGATACCTCCTCAGTGTTTGATGACATCTTTTGAATGTAGTGACTCTTTCATAAAACAATGTTTATACAACACAAAGGCAAAGGCTGGGGAGATAGCTCAGTAGATGCCTGCCTGGCAAGTGCAAGGTCATGGGTTCACTTCCTGATACTGTAAAAATAAAAAAACAAAAAGACAAAGCCAGATGCTTATTGTTTGAGAAAAACAATAGAATCCAACATTTTTTAATCCAAGATTTTAAGAAAAATTCACTTTCTCCTTTTATATATACTCTTAGACTACATAAACTAAGATAGGTCGGCTAATAGTTTGAGATTTTTTTCTTCTTTGTTTTTGCTTTGTAAGCTTTAAAAAAAAATGTCTACCAAATTATTTTTTCCTAGCTGTGAAAGATGTATGTGAATATAGAAATAGACATTAAATGTAAACTTCCTCTAAGATAGAATTCAGCACATGCTTTCAGGAAAGTTTCATGAATCAGATTCAAAATCAAAATCTAAGAGTTTTGATCTGATTTTACTATACCCTGAGAGAGTTTACTTTTTTACGGTTCTTCTGTGGTTTTGAAAAAAATAGAAGGATTTCTTCAGGGCCCCAGGAAGTAAACACAGACATCAGGCTTAGTTATTGTGCTCCTGCATTGTAAAGTCAGTGTGACTTACGAGGCTGAAATTTCTCAAATGCATAGGATAACTCAGCACCTAAAAAGACTGCATTTTCTGTGATGGAACTTAACGTGTTCTTTCTCCTCTCCTTCCCTGCCTCTATCCTTCCTGATCTCCACAGCACTCGCAAACAAAATTACATGATGAATTTTTCACGGCAACATGGGCTCAGGCACTTCTACAACAGAAGACGAAGGTCACTTAGGCGAAACCCATGAAGAGTCAAAAAGTTTATTTTTTCTTTCCAACATGTGATGTGTTGCTTCCCTCCTGTGAAACCTCTCACTCACTGCATCTGCTATCAGGAAATGCCTGCGAAGGACTCAGTGGTTCACTGAAAGCCCTTCTCAAGACCGAGTGTCTACCACGTTCCCACACTGTGAACTAATGACAAGTGACTTATTTGCTTCTAAGTAAATGTCTTCATGTTGATGTGTCTGTGAAAATTGTGATCTGTTGAAATATCAGTTACAGTGGCAGTATTGACAATAAGAAATAGTTTAACAAAAAAAGTTTAAGCACAAAATTTTAAGAGATTTTTATGTTTCAAATGGCATTTAGCACAGTATTAAACATTTTTTGGTCACAAAGCTATTTAAGTGGACTGTATTTCAGCTTTGTATCATGTTTTATATGATTAAGTTATCACTGTCCTTTATGTATTCTCTTCTATGATATAACACATCAAAACTGTATTTACTTGTTACGCTGCAATATTTTGCTGCTGAAGTTTGATCTACTTATATCTGCAGAAAGTTAATTGAAATGCCTATTCAAGAAGATGGTTGTAAAGATATTGTATCTCCTTTAATATGCTCTTTACAATGTATGTTGATTTAGCGTTGTTTTGTGGATAAGAAAAATGCTTGACTTTGAAATATTTTCTACTTAAGAGATTGTGGATGAAGACCCTATTTCCTACCCCAAAAAAAAAAAAAAAAAAGATTCCCATTTCCTTGTCTAAAAAATTTTTTGAAGTGTTCTGTGGCTGATTTGCTAACAGTAACTGCCATTTTGTGTCTGTGATAACAAAGTGATTTGTAAAACAGTGGATGTTCTTTTCATTGTATTCTCTTCGTGGGTTGTTTTTCCTGCCGGTCATCTTCATTCCTTCTAATGAAGTTAAACCAACACCAGCAGCATTCTAATGGCTCCGTAGCCCTGAAGTCCCTACTAGTGAAATGGATTGTTACACTCTCGGGTGAACCAGGCTAAAAGCCCATGCTTAAATAAAAATTATGTCCAAAATCCATTTAAAGTTCACTTGTTTTCATTTTATGTGTGTGTCTGTGTGTATATGTCTGTGTGTGTCTGTGTCTGTGTGTGTGTGTTTGTCTGTCTGTCTGTGCATTGCTGAGATGGAACCCAAGGCTTTCTACATGCTAGACAAGTGCTCTACTACAGAGCCATACCCCTAGTTCCTATTTGCATTCTTTTTTTTTTTTTTTTTTTTTTTTTTTTGTGGACCTGGGGGTTGAACTCAGGCCCTTGCACTTGCCAGACAAGCACTTATTCTACTGAGCCATCTCCCTGGCCCCTTGCATTCATTTTTAATTAAATTTTATACATGATTTATAAGCCTGGTCAGTTCTGGAAAAGAGATCATATATATATACTAATTTTCTATTTTGTCATCAGTAATAGCAATTACGAAGGCATACTTTCAGTCTCACTATGTTTTCACTTGTTCAGCTTTTTCTACTAATCCCTCCATAATTATACTTTTTTTTATAATAATAAAAAAAAATGCCAATGAAGAATCCTGGAAATGGCTCAACTCCCACAAATTTTGCTAGGTGCTAACACAACACCTGGCCATCAAAACGGCCTTTGCCACTGTTGAACAAATAATAACTGAGCCTTGCTCTGGGCTGGGCACTTTACTGAGGGCTGCGAATGCCACAGTGATTCACAGGTCTTCCCTCCTTGCTTTCATTATCTGCATCATGAAAGGTGTGCTGAATTTAGGACCTCTGACAGCATGAGGGTAAATCCCGGAAGAAAGCCAGAACTGAACAAATGCACCATACCTTTTTCTCAGCCACACTTCCCCTCTGGCCCTTCCAACTACCTGTAGGGTGCTCCTGGGTACAGCAAGGTTTTGTGGGACCTGAAGCTCATTTCATTTGACAGACTCTCTTTAAGAGAAAGAATTCAGAATTATAAACATAAAATTAGGGGGCCGGGGAGATGGCTCAGTGAAATAAACACTTCCCTGGCAAGCATAAGGGCCTGAGTTCAATGCCTGGTTCCATAAATAAATAAATAAATAAATAAATAAATAAATAAATAAATAAATAAAATAAAAAACACATATTAGGTACAAAGGTGAATGTTTACAAAAATTAAAAGAAATTATATTAAAACCACTCAGATCCACTATATATTTATTAGAATAGACGAAAGTAGAGACTAACAATACTAAGCACTGGGAAGGATGTGGAAGGCCTGGAATGCTCTAGAATACTCTTTGCTAAGAATGTAAAATGATTTTGGAAAGTAGTTTAGCAGTGCTTTGAAAAACAAAATATACACTTACTATAGGACTCAGCTAGTCCACTCATAAATATTTACTCAAGAGAAACAAAAGCATGTGTCTTAGCAGCTTTGTTTGTAGTAAGTTGGAAAAGAATAGTACTAGAACTCATCATTTCAGTAAAACAAATAAAATTATAACCCTAGATATACAAGCCTTTACAATTTTTAGGGAAAAAAATCTTAATGGGGCCAGCAAGATAGCTCAGGAGACTAAGCACCTGCTTAGGCAAGAACAGGGACTGAGGTTCAATTCTCAGTATTATATATTCCACCGGCCCCACCCAAGTGCATTGAGCTGGCCAGAGTCTGGGCGTGGTGGACCGCGCCTATGATACCAACACCAGGCAGGCTGAAAACCACAGGTGAATTACTATGAGTCTGAGCTGCATGAGAGACCCTGTACCAAATACATTTTTAAAAAAAGTAATGAGTTGATAGGATAATTACTTAAACATGATTCAAACCACATATACAATAAGGAAAATATTAAGGTATGGTTGTGCCTTTTAGATTAATTTGTAAAACTTCTGCATAATCAAAGAGACCATAAAGATTTTTAAAAGCCAGGCATGGTGGTCAATATCTGTAATCTCAGCACTCCAGAGGCTGAAGCAGGAGGAGGGCAAGTTCAAGGTCAGACTAGGCTACACAGTGAGTTCAAGGCCAGTTTAAACTGCATAGTAAGGCTGTCTCAAAAAAAAAAAAAAAAAAAAACTAAAAACCATAGGGAATGGCATAACAAATCAAAACACACCAAATAAAATCACAAAAAAAAAAAAAAAAAAAAAAAAAAAAAAAAAAAAAAAAAAAAAAAAAAAGGAGAACTCATATTGATAACATATAGGACTGGACTCTAGAATATATAAAGAATATATGCAAAGGGAAAGGCCAGATAGCTCTTCAGATTAAATCTCCTGCTTAGGCAGATGCAGGGGGTTCCATCTCCAGCCTGCCATGCCAGCCCCGCACCCCGGGCGTGCTGAGTCTGCAATTGAGATGAGGCATGGTGGAGCATACCTGTCATCCCAGCACTTGGGAGCCTGAAAAACAGAGAAATCACTGTAAGTCTGATCTGTGTAGTGAGACCCTGTAGATCCTGTATTAAATACATAAAAAAAGAATATATGTAAATTGATGAAAGGAGGGAGATTACCCAATATTTTTTTATGGGCAAAGAATAAAAATAGAAACTCTCAGAAGACTTGTAGATGTTTGACAAAAGACTTGTAGATGTTTGACCCCATTGATAACCAGGAAAAATCATCTGAAGCCATGAGTGCAGATCTGATCTGGGTGTCAAAAATATGAATATTGTCACATGGATACAGGAGGTAGGAGCCTTCCAATGGCAACAGGGATGCTCATACACTGCTGAGCTATTGTTTTAAAACCTAAGGTTTGCCATCATCCAGGTACGGTGAGACCAACAGCTCAGGAGATGGTAGCCAGGGAAAGGCAGTGCTGCTCACAACTCTAGGAGAAAGAGTTCTGCCACCATCACCTCCCCCAGGAGCCCCAAGGTCATCCTGAGGTGGGAGCAGGGGTTAGGATGCCTGGGCAGGAACCTTCTAACGGATTCCAGGAGAAAGATGAGACCAGGTGGGCTCAGGATCAGCAGGTTCGGAGGCCAGGGAGTTTCCACGGCTGTGGAGCCAGGGGCTGTCTCTCGCTGATACCAGTTCTTCAGGTAACCAAGGCAGAAGAATTCTACCCCCTGGATGTAACAGGAGGGAACACAGGCTCAGGAATGGTTAACTGTTCTAAATGGTGCACTCTTGGGTGAGTTCCTGGCCTTCTCTGAGACTTAGCTGGCCCTGGAATGCACCGCCTCTCTCTGGTCACTGCACCCCTGAATGCTGGAACATGAAGAATGCACAAAATATTTTTGATATGCTCCCCTCTATAGTATGGCTTTGGAATGTCCCCTTCCCTAGAGGCCAACAGCTTAAAGCTTGGACTTGGCGCAGGCCTGTAATCCCAGCACTTGGGAGGCTGAGGCAGGAGGATTGTTGTGAATTCGAGACCAGCTTGAGCTACAAAGTGAGCTTAAGGCCAGCCTGAACTGCATAGTGAGACCCTGTCTCAAAAAGACAAAAAAAAAAGCTTGGACTTAAGCCTGTGGCAACAGGGTCTCAGAAAGGCCACGAGGACATGCCCTCGAGGGAATATTGTGACCCCCATACTTCATGCGTCTTTCTTGCTCCCTTACTGCCAGCAGATAAAGCAGCCTCCTCCACCCTCTTCCTCCACGAGTAAACTGTGCTACCCCAGGCTCAGAATGGCCCAGCCTATGAACTCAGAACTGAAAGTGGGCAAAAAAATCAACCTTTACTCCTCATAAATTCATTTATCTCAGGTATTTTGTTATAGCGATGGAAAACAAATACAAATTCCATTTGTTTTGTTGTCTTGTGCTTTTAAGGTTATATTTTTTTCTTATAGGAAAAAACATTTCTTTAAAATGTTTTGCCCATGTCAAAGAACAAATCATTTCTTTTTTTCTTTCTGTCAAGAACGTCACTGTTATTTTGGTAGGAGTTATATTGAATCTGTAAATAACTTTTAATAGTATAAACATTCATAGAATTTTTCCAGTACATGAACATGGAACATATTCCCATCTTTTGTGTCTTCAGTTCTTTTCATCAATGTTTAATAATGTCATTATAGAGATCTTTCAACCCCTTGGTTAAATTTCTATATATTCCTACATATTTTTGTAGCTATTGTAAATGGAATTTGCTTCTGCAGGTTTTTTTTCCATTTATCTCATTATTGGTGTGTACAAATGTTATTGCTTTTGTATCCTCAACATCACTGAATTTATCATTTCTAACAGATGTTGATGGACTCTGTATTTTATGTCACTTGCAGACAGGACACTTTGACTTCTTCCTAACCTGGATGCACTTTCTTTTTCTTTCTTAATTGCTCTGGCTAATACTTCCAGAACTATACTGAATAAGAGCAGTGATAGTAGACATTCCCATCTTGCTTGTGATCTTGGAAGAAACATTTAAGAAAGTTTTATATAGTTAATAACAAACCTCTTTAGAGAGTAATGTAATAATACCAGTAATGCTGATCCATACATATATCCATAGTGGCCATTTCTCCTGTTGAGCAGACTTAGCCACAGGTATTCAGTAAGGAGTTAGTAGAGGGTTTTAGGCAGAGAGTATCCCACTGCTCTACTGTGGACAAGGTGCAGAGGATAACTGGGGTAGGTTCAAAAGAGAAGTGGATTAAAAACATCATAGCACAGAGATATATGTGCACCCATGTTTATAGCAGCAAAATTCATAATAGCTAGATCTTGGAAACAGCCTAAATGCCCATCAACCAAGGAATGGATAAAGAAAGTGTTGTCTTTTTTATAATGGAATACTACTCAGCCATAAAGATGGATAAATTGGGGATTTTTTTAAAGACCTAAAATGTACTTGTTCCATTTCTCAGAAAAACTCCAAATTTAAGGTATCAGGGATAAGTCAAACATGGTACACCAATAAAAACTATATAGCATAACCCCCAAAGATAGTCAAGGCTAAGAGCTACTGTTAGACGTTCAGTATACAGCAACCCTATTCCCAAGATTATTCTAGGCCTATCAAGAAATACTGTGAAAGCAACATCATAAACACAAAAATGTGATTTCTGACATTTTTTGGAAAAGATGGTAGCAAGTCCATCTTGTATTAAAAAAATACAAGATTTTTTAAAGACATACTGAAATGAAAATCTCTAACAGAAAATGTCATTAATACCTAAAAGAATAATATAAGGGATATAACAGAACCATGCATATGCTATCTGTGGCCGCTGTGGGCACTTGCCTGAATTCTCACCTGGGAACAAATGGGGCAGTGGGGCTAAGGTCATGGGGAGGAGTTTGGTTTTTGTGGTGTCTGTGGCAGTGTCTCTGGGCGTGAGCGGTGCAGAAAGCAAATAAAACACAATGGACAAAAAACAGAATGCTCAAGATCAGTGGGACTCTAAGAAATCCTGTCATGGTGCCCCCTCGACCTTCAACAATTCATTATATTTGAAATTTCAGGAATGGGTCACAAAGAACTGATTAAACAATATACCACACAGAATTTGTTAAATATCACCCCACCCTTGCCCTCTGCCCCCAGCATACTCCCTTAGAATAGTACATGCAGGGAAGACCTAACTATTGGGAGGGATCCCTAATGCTTTTTTAAGGCAGAATTCTGGCTGGTCCAAAAGGGTTCCTTCTTTTAATGGTTTCCGGAAACTGCAGTTCTATTAGTACCAGGGTCTCGGTTACTTTTCACTTGTTGCTGGGACAAATAGCCGATACTGAAAATGAAGGAAGGAGAGGTTCATTTAGCTTACAGTGGAGGGCTTGGTCTGGCTCCAAGGCAAACAGCAGCAATTCATGGAGGCAGAAAACAACCAAGAGCAGAGGAGGAGGAGCAGCTGTGGCATCTATGAAGCCTCTCTCTTGCCACCACAAAGATCAGAGGCTGTGCAATAGCGTGGCAGGGATTAGAACTCCTCTAAGGAAGTAGGGCAGAAGCAGTCCTCAACCTGGTTATGCACCTTTTTGTGCTGAGTCACTCCAGGGCGGGCCCTTAGGGTGGGACTGAGTACCCCAGGAAGTGTTATCACCAAGCCAATCCAGCGAAGCTTCCCACATCACAAGTTGACACAATATATCAACCACTATAATCGGGACATTTGTTTGGAACAAATTCAGTTCCAGGAGCTGCACAGTTGAAAGAACAAGAGGTTCTACCAATTGCCCCAATTCCTTCCATCAAAGCATTCACTCAGTGGGGGGATCTGTCCCAAGATTCCATCGGGCATCATGGTACTGGAGGAGCCAGGGTACCAGCTCGCACCAGAGCAAGGGGCATGGTGCCTCTGTTGTTTATGCCCATAGCACCTCCCGCAGCCATCTGGCCCATCCTGTCTCTAGTTCTCATGCATCAAGAAAGATTCCCTTGAATCCTTCCTGCTGTCACCACATCATCTCTTCTCATTGCCACCGCGTTTTTTCTTCAGGGCACCTGTGCTCCTCTTCCTGCTTGAGCTCCAGTTGCTTTCGTTTTTGGACCTCTTGGTTATGCAGCTCTTCCATTCTCTGAAGTTCTTCTTGGGCGTCTGATCAAATCCTGCCGCATCAGCATAACCTGGTGCTCATGGCAAGCAGCCTCCCTCTCCACCTCCAGCTTCCCTCG
>PVKA01009002.1:59964-70348 GCA_004027165.1 Ctenomys sociabilis
TTTTTTTTTTTTTTTTTTTTTTTTTTTTTTTTTTTTTTTTTTTTTTTTTGTCTTTTTGAGACAGGGTCTCACTATGCAGTTCAGGCTGGCCTTAAGCTCACTTGGTAGCTCAGGCTGGTCTCGAACTCACAACAATCCTCCTGCCTCAGCCTCCCGAGTGCTGGGATTACAGGCATGCGCCACCACGCCCGGCTTCATTGGTTCTTTATAACAAGCTTTTCTGGAAATCCTTCTTCATCATCTAACTGGTCCACAGGCTCCAGTCACAGTCCAAGGAAAGGTGGTTAGCAGGAAAGACCCTTCACCACACGGGTCCAGAGCTTTCCGCGCAACTGGCTTCCCTGAGAACTCAACAGTGCCTTTTCCTGAGGGTCTTCCTCGATCATCCACAATGACTACAGCCCTTCCCACCTGGCCAAACACAGAAAAGGCTTCTTCCAGTAGTTCGTTGGACAAGTACTGAGGAAGGTTTCGGACTGTAACAGATGCACTATGGCGGGCAAAGCTCACGCACAGTTGTTTTCCACAGAGAGGCATCTTATGCAGCTCCACTTTGGCAATCTCTGCAAGGGTTCGTGTTTCCAAGCAGATAAAGCCAAAGCTTTTATCCTTATGAATGAAAACTTCTCCTGCTTTCCCTTATTTGTTCCTCATTTTCTCCTCAGTGATATCGGGGGAAGATTACCCATAAAGAGGCCGCTATTCTGGGTAAGTGTCTTCTCTCTTAGTTTCCGAAAATTCTTCGGGTCCATAGCCAAACCTTCATTTTGGCTACTGGCCTGTTGCCCATTTGCAGGTATTGGTGGCGGCGGCTGCCTGCTGCTGCTACTGATGAGGTGATGGTGATGATGATGATGGTGGTGGTGGTGGTGGTGATGTTGCTGATGCTTCCTTCGAGTCTGGTTCTGCTTCTTCAAGTTAAAGGTCTTATTGCTCTGCATTTTTGTACCCTCAACTTGACTGATTAAAGCAAAGGGCCTCCAGTCCTAACTTTAACTTCATCAATGCCGACAGTCCTTTCCTCAGAGTAATGGCTACACTACACACACTCCACCATCCTGAGAAAAGCAACTGGAGACTTGTATAGATAAATGGATACAACTTGAGGCCACACTCATAAGTGAAATAAACCAGACACAAATGTGTAAACGTTATATTATCTCCCTAGTGTGAGAAGCTGAAAGAACAAATCTGATTCAAAACGTACAATAGATATTGTAAAATGGGTAGAAACTTCAAAAGGAAAGAGAAAAGGTCTAGGGGAGTAGGAATAAAGGAAGAGAAAAGCAAAATGAAACAAAACATATATACATATACATGATAGTTAAAATAGTTATACTACTAATTTCTCTCAGTTCATTGAAAATATAGGTTCATGCCAGGCGTGGTGACACATCACTTGGGAGCCTAAGGCAGAAGGATTGTTGTGAGTTCAAGACCAGCCTGAGCTACAAAGTGAGCTTAAGGCCAGCTTGAACTGCATAGTGAGACCCTGTCTCAAAAAGACAAAAAAAAAAAAAAAAGAAAATGTAGGTTTGTGCTAATAATCTCATGCCCTGAGTAACTAATTAAAGATAACAATATGCAATGTATTAACCATTGTTACCCTCACATCATATTGTTTTGGAATTTTGAGGGGTTTTTTTGTTTTGTTTCTTTAAAATAAAAAAAAAAAAAAAGATGAAATCAAAAAGAAGGGAAGTGAGGACACTTAGAATTAATAGGTAGCCCAGGACGGCAGCTGAGGAATCATTTTAAATTGTCTGACAGAGGCGAGTTTGCCTAAGAATCATACTTCTCCAAAGCAACACCGAACAGTTCACAGACAAGGTATGCAGTGAAGACTTTTTTTTAATGTGAGTTTGTTTATTGTTCAGAAGGAAAAAAACAGTTGCTACTGAGAAATTCCAACTTGAAAATAGTACTTCTTTTACTACTACATCTTCCACTTAATCCCCTGGGTACTTATGACAAGTGCATTTTTGTAGTTGTTTCTCCATCATCCAATGGATCTGAAAATTGGCATGGACTTCACAGACATGGGGTGCCCTGCGATGACAGTGGCCTGTTTGCCTCTCTCTTGTGCCCTTATTACCTGCACCGCTGTCTGGCTTCAGCGTTCCATACCTGTGCCAAGACAGCAGAGGAAGAGATGGTAAGTCAGGAAAGCAGCCTTTTATGGAGCAACTAATGGTAGAAAAATATCTAAGAGAATAATAAAAAAGCACAGGAGCATGTATCGGAAATACTACCTCAGCAAACTAACTCACAGCAAAGTGTTGCGGTGGCCCCTTATGTAACTGCAACCGAAAGCACCCTCTTGGTGGCAAGCCAACGTTTGGGACACTTGTCAATCACTCAGCAGAAACCAAACAGCTCCCTGAAAGGCTGAGGAAGATCCCAGCCACTCCAAATTCTAACCTGGGGTTCTCCACATTGATGTTTTTAGTGACCTTGAAGTTGTTTCTTTGGGTTTTCATCTAAACATCCTAACTGTGACACAATCCTTATGTGCTAGTACCTTCTGCATTTGAGCTTGGTAGGCAGCAGAGGAGGGAAGCTATCTTTGGGCCTCCTATCTCTAAGACTGAACCTGCTCAACCAGTGTGTCCCCCAAACAACACAGAAAACCAACCTGAGCGAGGGTCTGCAGCTTAATCCTCTCTCTGGCTAGAGAGACAGGGAATGCACAAGTGTTAAATGTCAGGCTCAGGGGGAAACACTCACTCATCTCAAACAAATTGTGAACATAGAATTGATTATAACTTTTCCCCAAGGAATCTGTATTTTAACAGGAGTGTTAAACTTGTAGAAGTTTAAGACCCCCAAGTATAAGTCTGTAATTCTGAGATGTGGGGTATTTTTCTAGGTGACTAAGACAGGGCATGTGGCAAACTTGCAATGGCAGTTGACACCTTCTGTCTCCATGGCCCAGATGCCAAGCTGAGGAGCTGGCGACAAGTGTTCCAAGGCTTGGGTTCCAGTAAGACCTTTGTCCTTCTAGGGGTCTGCAGACCAGTGACAAACCTGCATACACACACACATGCTAGTGTGCCAATTAAGCATCAGCTTAAGTACTAGGATAACCCATGGTTCCTCCCCTGCCTTAGTAAGTGGGCCTTTTTCACCAAGAAAATGGACCCAACTCTCATTTGAAATAGATCCGTGGGGGCCACCCATGCCAGAGAGAAATAGATGCATTCTGCCTTTCCCTCAGACGTGACTTTCACCTCAGTTCCTATGACCTCCTTGGGGCTGGCCACCAGGGTAGATCCAGGTTTTGTGGGGCTTTGCTTCTGCCATTTGGTAGACTCTCCTTAAGAAAAAGAACTCAGAATTATGTTCTTAAAACTAAGTATAAAAGTGAATGTTTCTTAAAAGTGATAAAATAGATCTCAATATATTGCAAATTTATAAACTTTTAAAAATTCAAAAAGTCATAAACACTATCTAGAGCAGAAAAATACAGTCAAATAGGGAAAATTCGAAGCACCAATATAACATACCCAGTATATTAGTATATGTAAAATAGGCAGCTTCATACACAGATTATCTCTGTAATTATTTATTTGAAAAACTAGTAATGAAAGTTTTTCTAAATTTGATCAAGCCCATCATCCCAAGATCCAAAGTTTCAGCAAGCTTCAAGTAGGAAAAACACAAAGAAAACCATTCCCAGGCCTGGCATAATTGAAGGGATAAAAACTGAAGATAAATAGAAAATCTTAAAATAACCATCGTCTGGCTTCTAACCAGATGCCAAAGCCTCCGGGTATCCTGGATCCAGTTCTCTCCTTCATCCCCAGAAAAGCTGCTGCAGAAACTGTGACAAGTCCACGGTTCCACCTCACGGGTGAGCTGTGACAATTTCACAAGGGCTAATCAGAGACCAAGTATTTCATCTCCAGCACGAAAGGGGACATGAACTTCAGGACTGAGCCAGTGGCCCTGGTCCTCTCCTGATGTCCCGCGGGTGTAAGGGGTGATGTGCAGGCGACCAGAGTGGATGCTGTGTGCACAGAAACAGGGCCAGGTGAGGGACCCTGATCTTAGAAAACCACGGCCTGTGAACATGCCAGCCAAACGGCAGGAGATATCTTGTTATCTTATGTGCCAAGGAGGCATCACTGGTCTTCCAGGGTCCTCTGCCCTCCAAACATCCCTAAAAGGATGATGTGAAGGGATATTGTCGCAAAAGTGCAGAAATGTGGAAAGCTGCCTCCCAAAGCTGCCTTTACACCGCCCTTGCCTTCTCCTGCGTAATCAACTTTCTCTCCAAAAATTGCATCCCATGTCCCCAGTATTCAAACCCCCAAGCCTACTGAGCTGTGAGCACGAAGCTGAAGCTACCCAAACAGCTCTCCCTGTGCCCAACCCTGCTGCCTAGGCCTCACCCCTGCTGTCCCTGTCTCACCTCTGCTGCCCCCTTCTCCACCTCCAGACAAATTTGGGCTGCATGGTGAGCGCTGCTCCCCTCCTTCCAGAGCTCAGCCCCTTAGCCTCCAGGGAGAATGAGCTCCCTGTAGGCGCGCTAGGGCGACGCCCCGCCCCTATGTCCATGAGGAAAAAGTTAAATGCTAAGGGTAGGTGGTGCTCGCGGCTTTCCGCGTAAGGAACGAGAAAGGACGGGTCGCGCAGCTCCGCACACGGAAACCCAGGGGTCGAACCCCAAAGTCGTCGACTTGCTTCCCCACAGAGGACTGGGTGGGGCGGAGGAGGGGGGACGCCTCCTGTAGCCCCAGCTTTCGGCACAGTTCTCGTTCTGCAAACCCAAAAGTGAGGCCCCGGACTGGGAGACACACCCGAGCTCAGCTGTCGGGGCGCTTGGTTGGCTGGGCAGGCCAGCACCGGCCGGCACAGCCCCCTGCGATTGCTTTGGGCGCAGGTGCAGCCCCTCAGTCTGCTGGGCATCCGCGTCCCTTCGTCGAGACCCCAAACCTGGTCATCCCTCAGCTCCCACCCCGACCCTGGCTTGCTGGAAATGCGCACCCGACCGAATCTGGACCTGCGGTTTAATCCTAGAGGGGGACTCCAGGCTAACCGCAAAGTGACGGGTAAACGGTACAGAGATGCCTGTCTGGATTCAGTCCCTCCCGGGAGGGTTTGTTCCAAAACTCCAGGAGTTGGAGGAAAGCGACTTCAGAGTAAACCGCGCCCCTGGAGCCCCCACGTGCACAGCTGTCAGGTTCGGCGCCTCCGTTTGGTTTGGGGCTAGACTGCAGCCTTGTCACAGCCCGCTGGGGTCATTCCAGGGATTCCAGGTGCTTCCAGCCCCGCACCCCGCCGCCCAGCAACTCGTCAGCGCAGTCGCCGCACAGAAGGAACTGGGATCAAAGTCCCAGGTCCTGGCCTGCGGCCGCGGAGCTCCTCAAACCCCACTTGTAGGACCCTCCTGCCTCTTCATCCTCTTCCGCCCATTGCCCGATTTTCTCCTCCCCCAGTCCAGTGTCCCCAGCCACACGTTCACCCACTTTTTAAGTACTCCACTGGAATTGATTGCAAAACTACGAAGGCGTGTCGGACACAGCACAGCGAGGTGCCTCTCCCGTCCACTTTCAGAGTCAATCTTAGTACACAACGGAGAGGGTGTTCTGAATTCTAATTGGAGCGTATGCAAACTGACCCACCACCACCACCATCACCATCATCCCCACTATCACCATCACCACGCAGCTACCTCCATCACCACCATCACCACCATCACCACCAACATTCTTTGCCTCCACTACTCTCGCCTTTCTAGGACACCGCCGGCCCTGAGAGGTTCCGGGTTGGGAGGAGACTGGGCCGGGAGGGGCGGGCCGGGTGGGGCGGGATCCAGTGACCGCGGCACCGGCTGTGTTCACACAGCGCAGAGCCCGCAGCAGCGCGGCGCCGCCCAGGGCAGCCGGAGCAGCGGCGCCGGTGAGTGCGGGAGAGCTGGGCCGGGCTGGGCAGGGGCGGGGGCGCCGAGGCCCGGGCCATTGCCAGTTCTGGGTGCTGTCTCCCTCCATCTCTCTCTTCCTTAAAGTCAACTGCCAGGAAAGTAAGCGGGTAGGGGTACTGGGCATTGAACTGCGTCCGCATCCCCCTCGAGACGGGATTCTAAGGTGCCCAGGCTGGGACCAGCTCACGGCCCTCCCGCCTCAGCCTCGCAGAGAGTCGGGATTACAGACAGTGGGTGCAGCCAGCACCTGTGACCCGCGCCTCGCTCCTGTGCTTCTAGCCCAAGCCTGTTACTTGGTTTGCATCTTTTCTTGGACTTTCAGAGTCTCTCCCACTGCCCTACTGTTGCGGGGCCAATTCCACAACCTGATAGTTCTCTTGGCCTCCAAATGGAGCTGCCAGGGGCCAGACCCCAGCGCAACCACGGCCTCACAACGGGCGCTGCCCCTAGCCTGTCCTGGCTTCTGGGGGCGCTTTGCCAGACGAAGCTTGAACCCCTGTCTCCTCAGATGAGCTTTCCTGACCCTAAGCTCCATTCTGGCCTCCGGCCTGAAGCTCTTCCCGCCGCTCCCTGCGCAGAGAGAGCAGCTTCTCGGCCACCTCGGCCGCTCAGGGCCCGGACCTGGGCCGCTGTACACCGTGCATCTAGGGTTTCGGGTCTGAAAAACACTTACGAAGACGCTTGCTTGTTAAGCCTCCTAGGACAGCGTTTACGAGGCTGCGGTTCAGCAATTTCTTACCAGAAAACTGGCAGCAGCACACTCCTGATTATTTTTTTAAATGTATTTCCCCAAAAAAGCCCAAACATGAGACTTGCCTAGGATGAAAATAGAAAGAAACCTGAAATACACAATACAGGCCTTTTTGGAAATGAAATTTGTAGACTCCCTGGCAGTGCTGAGACTGCTAGTGGCGACCCAGGAGAGACATTTTTGCAGATGGATCCTTGTCAGTGTTTAGCCCTGGTATTGTTTGGCTCAGAAGACTTTAGGCAAGGAACAGACGGAGGGGAGGCAGGAAAGAGAAAGGCCAACTAATTTGCATGAGAAAGAAACTCAAAGTAAAGGATTCCTGGGTAAGGTTGCTGGGGCTGATACCTTAACTGCTGCTGGAAAGCTTTCGGGTCTATTAGGGACACCTGAAGCCCCAATTCTGTTACGCACCATTTCTTTCTCTAACTACCCTGAAACTATACAGAGTTACACTTCCTCATTAATTTATGAGTGATACCGAAAGAATTGACCTAATGCAACAAGTATAGGAGCTCTTTGGCGTACAGAGACTTGGGGAGCAACTAAAGGAGGGAAGATGAGGGATTTTCTAACGAAAAACAGCCAGACTCAAAACAGTGTGTGCAGATCCAAGTGTGCACCAACTGGAAATGAAAATCAGAGGCCGCTGAGTTTTTGTCTCTTGTGTATCCTTGTGTATGCCTGGTACCTTAATCATTTTGTAATGTTTCTACCTTCATGTCTGCATGTTAGTAATTTCACTGGAAGCTGTTTTCTGGGAAATAAAATGAAGAAGATGTGTCTGTTCTCTCTCATGCTTATATCACCATTAAGTGAGTACAGTTCAAATGAAGAAAAGTGAGGAAATGATTTTTTTTTTCCCTTCAGAACCCAGGATTAAACTCAGGCCCTTGTGCTTGCCAGGGAAGCACTTATTCTACTGAGCTACCTCAGCCCTGAGGAAATTTTTGCCTTTGCTTTCAAATTAATGGAATCCTTCAGGAAAGACAACAAAGCAACATGGAAAAATGCAGTCCTCGGCTGCCTCCCAAATACTGTTTCTCTAAATCTATTCTTTTGGAGAAGGGACCCAATTTCATTAAGTCTTTCAAAAGATAGTGTGAGGGGCCAGTTTGGTAAAAGCTTTCATTATAGAACCAACAACCATCAGTGTCATACCTTTTCTCCAACTTTTCCTAGGTAACCCAGCTGTATTCGGCCAGGAGCAGGTCTTTTTCCAATCCAGCAAAGGCTTGGGAATTTGACTTCCACCACCACCACCCCCCCAAAAAAATGCACACTACTCCAAGATGCAGCAAACTTTTGGATTCCTGGTGCCCAGGATAAAAACCCTGGCCTTCCAATGGGACAGCACAATTAAGGGCACATGGATGGAGGAAAACAAAAAGGAAACAGCAATGTGTGTAAAACCACAACGTAGATAGATACGATTTAATTTACTTCCAAATGGAATAAATACCTGGCCATCTAAGTTTTTTTATCAGCAGGAGGTGTTCACTGTATTATCTGTGAAGCATTAAAGACAGATTAGTCCCATTCATTTTTTAACTAAACAAGATCAACTTTGGTCTTGAACATTAAAAAATCTCTCTCATTTTTCTATTTTCCATGCTGTTCAGAAGAGAAGTACTTCTGTGGTGATTCACGCCAAGTGTCAATGTCCCGTTTGGAGGAACGGTTCCTCACACATGACTCTGGCACTGGTGTTTTGCTCAGTATGGGAATGAATGGCTGAGTTCAGACACTGGCTTTGCCTTCCACAGCCCGCCTGCATGCAGCACCATTTAGCACCAGCATAGGCACCATGCTGCACCTGAGCCCCTGGGGCCATGTAGCTACATCTTAGGGAGGCTTGGTATCAGGAATGAATGCAGGCACTGGTGAGGACGTGGGCAGACCTTGCTCCAGAGGCCAGCCCAGCACCTGCTGGGTTAACTGTCCTTTATTCTTCTTCACCCAGGGGCGGGTGCGCTGTCCCTCTCTAGCTCTCAGCCTCTGGTCCAGGACACACTGAGCAGCGCTGGAGCTCCCAGCTGAGATCCTGTCCTCTGCTTTTACACCACACACTGGGTTTGGGTAAGTCGACCTCTTGGAACTACTGACAATGGAGAGCAGTGGCATGGATTTTCCTGGGTGCAGAGGCAGAATCACACCCAGTTATGTGGATGGAAAGTTGGAGGAGGCAGAGCAGTTGCACTGAATCTCACCTTTTCACTTGGATCAGGATCAGCCTGATTCTTAGATAGCCACCAGTCTGGGCTGACCTAATTCCTGGATGGCAACTGGGTAGATGGTTGGTCATCGGTTCTAGAACATCACTGACAGGTGTTTGCCAGAGGAGTAAATTCATGGAAATCTCAGTTTTAATGGGAGCTTTGCTATTAACTAGGCATGCCGTTGTGGGAAAGTCACAGGCCAGTTTAATTCTTTGGGCTTTAATTTTTCTATGTTCAAAAGTGGGGTGCCGTGTGGCACCAGTGGCTCTCATATACTAATATGGCCTTGCATTGCCTGGGAGTTTACTTTAAAAAAAGATAAAGTACCAAGCAAAAATTCTGATTTCATTGGACTGAGGTAGACCCGGGCCCTATAGGAAATGCTAAGATAGAAAATCTCTGGGTTCAATAATCACTGAGAACTCATTCTGAGATTGTGTTATCTTATGACAGAAAGCAGGCTGGCAAAGTCCATTGCACATGGCCTAGCCAAGCACTATGTGAGCCATGCCATCACCAAATCCAGAGGTGTGCGTCTTAAGAAGTCCAGACCATGCTGTTAGAGGGCCAGACCATGCCATCTTGGTGTCCAGGGGTGGGCTATGCCTTCTTTTTCCTCAGTGCCCTACTGTGCTCTGCTGAGTATCCAGTCCCTGTACATTCTGATAGCTGCCTGAGGTGAAACTCTGCTCGCCCAGGTGGCCAGCTGCATCGAAAGGTCCCGGGGATGATTGCATCTCTGAGGTATCCATGCCAGTGTTTAATAGCCTCTGAAACTGTCTCCTGTGCTCTGTGACTTGTCGGGGTGTGGAAGAAAGGTGTCAACAAGGGATAGGGGTGATCACCTTGATGGCAGCAGAAATGTGAGCTCCTCTGTCCAAGATGAGAGAAAAAATGATCCTTGTAGCTTCTCAAGTAGTCAAAGGTGATTAAGTTACCAGAGCTGGGCTGGGGGAAGGACTCTGTTTACCTCACTGGTTTCATGGAACCTAACCTTTGTGTTATGAACTCTTGTAGCGGTTGAAACTTGAAGAATTGTTCTTAGGTTTAAACATAAAAAAAAGTGTAACTCACAATCCTTTCTGTTTATCATACTCTTTGTTTCTGTTATCCTAAAGACAAAAAAGTGTGTGTGTGTGTGTGTGTCTGTGTGTCTGTGTCCTCCCTGCTCCTATGGCTTCATGTAAGCTGATTGTCCCAGCTTTCCCACCTGTTCTTAGTGCCCACAGTGAGCTAGCAGCTTATGTATTCTTGGTTTATCCCAATGCTGACCAATTCCAGGTCCAGAATTCATTCTAAGTAATATCTTTGCCTGGGGAGCCCCACCCCACTGGAGCTTGTGTCTCAGAGTTGCTACTCTTACTGGAAGGTTAAAAATCTATGGCTGACCTAAGGACCAGCTTAGCCCCCAGCATTGGTTGTATTCACTGCCACTAAAAAAAAATCTAGGATTAGATTCATTTTATATGTTCACTGCTAGTCATGATTTTC
>PVKA01009003.1:0-13493 GCA_004027165.1 Ctenomys sociabilis
TGTATTTCTGCTTTTCGCTTCTTATACTAGGGAGACTATATGATATTTACACATGTGTGTCTGGTTTATTTCACTTATGAGTATATGTTCAAGTGGCATCCACTTCAGTATAAATGCTTCAAACTTATCATTCTTAATAGCTGAGTAATACTCCATTATATAGAAATACCACATCTTTTTCAACCATTCCTCATGTGATAGACATCTTGGTTGTTTCCAAGATTTTTGCTATCACACATTGTGCTGCTATAAACATAGGTATACATATATCTCTATGATACAATGTATCCAAATCCTTTGGGAAAATTCCCAGTAGGGAGATAGCTGGCTTGAATGGGATTTCCAGTTCTACTCTTTTGAGGAGTCTCCACACTGACCTCCACAATGGTTGTACCAGTGTACATTCACACCAGTGGAGGAGTGACCCGTTTTCCCCACAACCTCATGGATGACACAGACAAAGGATCTATAGAATAAGGTACAGGACTACAAGATAAACCCTGAGGGGACTTCACTGACCTCATCAGAAACAAAAAGTACATGTGTTGGTATATAGGTCTTGCTGTATCTAGGTCTTAACCATCCAGCAGAAAAGTATAAAAATGAAGTATACTCTGCCGGGCCATAATAATAAGTTGAGCTGTAAATGGCTATGGTGGACAACTTCTTTGGATAACTCACTATTGTTGTAGAATGCTGAACTGTGTTGGTTTGTGTCATCGAGTTCAGGCACCTAAATTAGTTGAATGACAATGGAGTGCCCATCTTTGACAGATGTAGACAAAGGAAGGGGTATGGAAAGGAAGAATCATGATGTGTGTGTATGGACAGTCCAGTTGGGATAGATAATGCTGTGCTTCTACATAATTCTATGAGAGGCAAGATTTGCACTAATGGTGGTTGGACAGGATATTATGTCAGCTTCCAGTACTATGTACAATCACTAGGAAAATAACAAGGTACAAAGTATTAATTTTTGAATCTTTGATGTAATTCAGGTATAAAAAATAAGATACACTCTCTTAATTTACTGATAAAAGACATACGCTATAATAATGTCTGTAAGTATATCGTATATGCACCTTTTATGATACCAAAACATTATGAAAACAGTTTTCAATGTATTAATTTATCAAATTCATCTTGTCAAGGTATCTTAAAACTGTCTCATTGATATTTGTACTTTAATAAAATAAAAATTACAAAAGAAAATAAAAAGGGCAAAGAGCCCAACAGGATTATTTAAAATGTGAGTTTGGCCAGAAAGAAAACTCCAGTAATGCTGTGGAATTCAAAGTAAGCCAGAAGCATCTCCATTTATGAGAAGCAACAAAAGAACGGAAAAGATGATGGCATCATAGGAGGCAGCACGTCTCCATCCTCTCCAGCCCAGAACCAAAAGTGTAAGGTACTTTACCTTGAAGAAAAAGCTACAGAGCCCCATGTTCCAGAATGGCAGGGGCAGCCACACCAGGTTACAGAACGATGCTGGCATGGAGAATTTATTCCTCAGAATCAGAATCAGAGTGCTCAGCAATCTAGGAACTCAATTCCTACAGCCAGAAGAGAAGGAAGCCTGCCTACTGTTTCAACTGGCAGCAGACCTTGGCAGCATCTACGTGGCATTAGTTTTAGGTGCTTGAAGATGGCAGGAGTTCTGAAGTTAAGAAGGCTTCCTCCTAGATTCCAGAAGGAGACCTGGGAGGCCAGAGAGTGTTCTTGTGAGAGGGCAGTGTGTAAAGCTGTGAGTGAAAAGCCTATTCAATGGAAATCCTAGAAGTTTGGGAAATGCTAGGTACATGGATCATTTAAAGGAAACTGCAATGAGGGAGCAAAACTGTCATAAGAAAAAGTCATTGGAGCTGTCATTAAAAGTGCTGTAGGGGCAAAGCCATGTAAGGCTTTTGGAGCCCATAATTTGCCACAGATGGCTTCATGTGTTACACATAGAATTACCAGACTTAATTTTTTCCCTGCTGAATTCTGGACTTGTGTTGGTCCCAGTGCTTTGTATTTCCCTGTTGTTTGTACCTTTTGGAATGGCAATATTTATCTTGTGCCATCAAATGTTGGAAGACTATCTTTTCATTTGTACAGGGGCTCAGAGTTACTAGTTTGCCTTAGATACTGGGACTTGGACTTTACAGCAATCCTGAACCTCTAGGACTTTGGCCATGCTTAAAGATGGACTAAAATGTCTTTTGAATACAGGGATGAACATGATTCTTTGGGAGTCCAGGGGCAGAATGTTGTTGTTTCTGTCTAGTTGTCTCCCCAAAGCCTCATGCAATCATAGGATGGCTTGTGGAGTTTGTGATTCATTGGTGTGGATATGGATGTTGCACCTTCCCTGGGGCAGATAATTTTTGCTCCCACATAAGGAGAGGAGAGAGGCTAGCTATCTGCCTGGACTGCTGCCACTCCCTTTGTTCTCCGCTCTTTGCTTCCACCATGAAAGTGGTGCCATGTTCTCTTCCACCATGTTTCTCTGCCTTGTTCCACTTTTCCTTGAAGCCAGCTGAGTAAGGACTGAAACTTCTAGTAATTGTGAGCTAAATTAACTTTTCCTTCATTAGTTTTGAGTATCTGGTATTTGTCCCAACAATGAGAGAAGGGGAACTGAGACACTAATTATTCAAATTATCTAATGACAAAATTGACAATATGTCCCTTATATTAGTTTTCAAGATCTCTTAACATCTTAATCAACAATCTAATTTTAGACTCCACCCCAAATTCTGGTAGTTTGTGAACTGAGTTTTGCCTTACATTCAGCCAATTGTAGCATCAGACCTTTACTTTGCTTTTCAGGCATCTTAGAATATGTATTATTATAGAAAGAAGGTCACAGAAATTACTTTATCTCATCACCCAGTTGGATTTCAAACCAAAGATTTAGAGTTGTAAGTAAATAATTTCTACCTGCTGAACTTGCGAGAATCATACCTTTTTTGTATCAATGACAATATAAGTAAGTAACATGGATGAAATAGGAAGCTAGTATTCAGAACTTATAAAAGAGGAAACCCCGTGTCCATCAACAGTGACTCTCTCCTCAAGAGTACAAACCCTTCTCAGATAAATATCCTTCCCATGTGGAGCAGGAAGATATTCTAGAGATGATGTACTTATTCTTAATTTGCCTGGGTCCTGCTACATTTAAATAATAGCTTAATAAGCACAGTAATGTACACAGAAAATGTTTCTTTGATATGAAATTCTAGTAAAGTAGTATATTTAGTAAATATTGGTCTATTCTTTCTTGTGAAAAGCTAGATTCTAATTGTTTGTATCATGTGTGAGCTAAGCTGAGCATTTTTTATGATCAGTACTTGCAGCATCTAAAGTTTAAAATAAAATGCACATATTTTTATTATATTTCATTTTTAACAAATATTTTATCTGAGATAAGTGTAATCACCATTAGTCACAGTGAGATCCTCTATGTCTTTCAGTTTATTGCAATGATGAAATCTTACATAGTAATGATACAACATACCAACCAACTGATTCATAGAGTCCACCCATAATATTTAGATTTCACATTTTAAATACAGGTGTGTATGTGAACATATGAATATTTATTTACTTAGATTATAAATTTATAGACAAATTTGTTTATGCATGTTATGTATGCATCATGCTTGTGGATCACTACCACCATCCAGACGCAGATCCATTGTATCACAGATTGATTAAGTTTCTCTCATTTTACTCTTCACCCTCTTCCTACCCTCAATAAAGTCTAATAATTATTAATGTGCTCTTTATTTCAATAATTTTAACATTTCGGGACTGAAACATAAGAAGAACGCTAAAGAATCTAAGCTTTTGAGGTTAGCATTTTAAATTTGGCATGCATTCCTGAGGATTCACTCTAATGATCGTAGAGATTAACAATTTGTACTTTATTTATTTTTCTATTTTAGTAAGGCTCTACAGAGTGCATAGATGGGACTCATAGTGATCTGCCTGTGTTTCACCTCCCAAGCACAGGAACACATCTGTATTTTCAGGAAGACATTTGATTTTGTTTTGTTTTGCAGTATTGGGAATCAAACTCAGGACCTTGAACGTGTCAGGCAGGTGCATAAGCTGCTGAGCTATATCCCCAGCCTTCAGCCTCCTAAGCACTGAGATTATAGGTGAGCACTGCCACACTCAGTCTCAGTCACTGTCTCAGCCAGCCCCGGGTGCAGGGATATAACTACGGCCAGTACATGTGTCTAAGCAGAACCGTTTGTATTTTAATTGTTGGCCATTCCGTATTATACATTAGTGATGAAGAGGCTGAAGAAGCTTGACATGTGCCGCAGCAGGCCGACAAAACCCGATCTCTCAGCACACAGGTCGAGTCACCCAGTGTTACCAGAGCAGCAGGGCACTGGGTAACAACACATATGGGGGGGTGCATGCTCAGAGAGGAGGACTTGCATCAGGCAATGTGGTAACAAGCTACAAATCATTAGCCATAACTCATCCAAACTTTCCCATGCCTGGTCCTACACTGCCAAAATATGTTTTCTCAGACTTGCTGTGAATGTTAATGCATTTTTTTATTAACATAGATTTTAGCTTTAGAGGTTCTTATGAAAAATTGAAGCTCAATATGCAACATTTAGCAAAGATCTATTCTAATTAAGAGACCGAATTTGTATTTTTTTTTCATGTTGTGGTGTTTCCCTAGTGTATTTGAATCTGAAGCTCCCATTTTAGTTTCTTGTGAAGTATTTATAAGAACAAAAACAAGGATTTATATATTTGCTTGGACCACATGTGATTTTAGCAGAATGCCCCATAAGAGGCAGTCAATTGGACATTGCCCCCATGCACTGGGGGTCAGTAACTGCAAGAGGAAGAACAACTGAGAATAACTACCATGAATTTGTTGTTTTGTGGAATACCCTACTTATTAATGTTAACTAATAGTGTTAACTAATTTTGGTATATGGATGGATTTCTATTGGGTGTTTCTTTGTGTGTGTGTGTGTGTGTGTGTGTGTGTGTGTGTGTGTGGACTCTATCTCTTGATCACCAAAACTGATTACAGCAAAGAGAAAAAAAATGAAAACAGGTAGTGGAAGATCATTCCAAGAGGCCAGGACAGAGCATTTGGAGGGATTGAATGCAGTGGGAAACTGTTATGCACCTGTGCAGCAAAAATGTTGTGTGCTGCACAACAAGCAGGAGAGGCAATTTGATACCAAGTGCAAAAGTGTTGCTATACTTGGCAGAAATGAAAGGGAAGAGTTTTTTGAGAGGAAATTGAGGAAAGGTCATTTCTAGTATCTTCTTTTTTGCAACTAAAACAAATCACCTGACAGCTGCTGGTTTTCCAGTTTTACGTGCAAAGCAAATCATGGTAAACCCTTCTCTGGCGAGGATTTTATCAACATGGCCATGTCTTCTGGGAGCAATCTCCTTTGTAAGGCTTTCCCAACTAAGAATGTTATAGTTTATGTCTAGTTGTCCTCCAAAAGTCTCATGTGCTTGTGGGAAGGACTTTTAGAGTTTGTGATTAGTGTCTGATCTAGAGCTGGGATTATGGGTGTGAGCGCTACACCGAGTCTGGGGAGATAGCCTGAGTACAACATGAGGGAGAGAGACTTGCTCTCTGCTGCTACTCCTCCCCTTTGCTCTTGCTGCTTTGCTGTTTTCTGCCACAATGAACTGTTGCCCTCTGCCATGTGCCAGTCTTCCTTGGAGCCAGTTGCATATAGACTGGGAGGTACTGGGTGGCAAGTATTTTTTTCTCAGCAACAAGAGTAACTGAGACAAAGGATAAGATTATGAAAGGAATCTCTGAGATTCTTCCTTAGCCAAAACATTGTTAATGACTGAGTCCTGCCCAAGGCAACCTATGCTAGTCATCAGGACACCACTGACAGGCCACAGCTGGATACTTCACCTACTTAGATGAAAGCATAGGTATAGATAGTCATACATGGCTCCGTACAGTGCTTTGCTGAAGAGGCAGAACACCTAGTCATTCTGTATTATTGTGCCAAGAATCTATTTGTGCCAGAAAAAATAACAAAATATTTTATAATATTCTCAGAGACATTACAAAAATGCTGGGTGACATCAAGGCTGCAGTTCCTAATTTTCACCAGTCTCAAGCCCTTCTTGATAAGATTTAGGCATAGTATGATCCATAGCCTAAAAATACAACTGCTAAGTTGCGTCTTAAGAGCTTGGAAAGTTTTAGAAGAAACTTGTCATGCTCTTTTCTGGAGTAGCTGTGCTATTTTATAATCTTACCAGTAACACATGAATAAACAGACTTTATTCGTCCTTGACAGAATTTGTGTTTCTAGGCTTTTTAAAAATTTTATCCATTTTGAATAAAAACAAATCAAAGAACCATCATACATTAATGTTAATTTTGCTTATATTTAAAAGAAAAATGTAGATATTTAAAAGCTAGGCTAGCTGGTGATCTCAGTGTTAATTCATCCTCATCTTTGAAAACACATGTAGTAGTCTGAAATGTTCATTAGGCATAATTTCTCTTTTTCATTTAGAAACATATAATCATGAAAATCACATTGCTTGGACAATTTTATTTCTCTTTGATTATGTTCAAATGTACAAACACAGCCTTCCACTATTACACTTTGTCTTATGCCCTATTTTTTAACTTGTCTTACAGAATGGCAACATATTTTCAAAGGCTGTGTATTTATGCTACTATATTTTTAACAAAATAATGAGTGAACAAGAAAAATAAGAACAATGAATAATTCCCATAAAGCGCATTTTTATCACATATGCCACTTCTTTCAGCCACCCTGCCAGGATTCATTTGGAGTGCATTTGGATGCAGCTAGATGTTATGTAAAGCATAAGAACAGTTTTTCTACCCATCTCCTGCTCTGTCTCCTCTTGTTCTTCCTCCTCCTCCTTCTCTTCTTCCTGTACCTCTGCCTTCTCCCTTTCTACTTCTTTGTCTCTTTCCATTTATTTGTCTGAGTTTTCATTGAATAATATGCAAGGTATATTATTCATTTTATGTCAACATAATTTTTTCAAAAAAGTAATTGCTATTTTGGAGTTGGGAAAATCAATGACTTTGAAGGTGGTTTCAAAGAATTTCTTCAATAATAGCAAACTGAAAATTCAATAGAGCAGTTAAGTGAAGAGACATCTGAAACACACATCATGGATTATTTTACATTATTCTAGATATGACACAATTATTGTTCTGAAATGTTATATATTCTATACAAAAAATGAAACTATATAGGTGATTTTAATATATATATAAGGATATTTATATGTCTTTACTGCAAACCTAGTTATCTCATTCACTACAGAAGCTTTTGCTAATTAAAGATGTTTAATTTCATAAGGTCTAGTTTAAATGGTTTCCCTTCTGTGACTCATGCTTTTGATGCGAGGTCTAACAGACTTTCTACATAAACTCTAACTGTGAATGAGGATTTTACTCTTTCAAGTGTATCCAGAGACAAACTTTGAAAAATGCACTGTCATGTCAGCAAAAAACTGCTTAATGATTTTATGCCCTGTTATCACTTTCTGAATAAATGAAGCAACCTATAGAGTCAAAATGTTCTTGCCAGATGCCTAGTCTCTTATTGAGTCTCTGTAATAAAGCACTCTGTACCTATTTAGATTAATTATGATTAAATTTAAAAGCTGAGTTGGTTGAATTGCTTCATCATTTAATTAAGAAGGAGACAAATTAATTGTTTTTATATGCTTCCTTTTTTGAAAGGCTGTGAGTTCTTGATTATTAGCAAAGTTTGGGAATACTTAAGATTTAGAATTTTGAACTTTATTTCACATAGAAAATTTAACTGCTTCGTGATATCAGAGGATGTGTTCTTTGTCAAAGGAATCCTCACAAAACTTTAAGATCTTAAAAATATCAAAGATGGTGTATTTAATCTCTCAGGAACAAAAACTTATAGTGGGAAAATACACAGTCTTTCCCCAACACACACACACACACACACACATGTTATGGGAAATCATTTATTATATCTACTTTTCTGGTGATCATTTGCTAGATCACTCTTGAAAAATTACAGATTTGTAAGTTTAAAGAACCAAAAACATTTTGATTTTATCTGTAATGAGTAAAAACAAAGTGGGGTGCTCTTAAGTATACTTGGGTTGGAAGATGAATGGAGAAAAAACACTTACAGTCACAAATGAGTTTATCAATAAGAGAAGGTTGCTGAGAAAGGCAAGGCAGAGAAGGATACTAAAAAGCCCACTCAACTTCTTCACCAAAATAGATTGCCGAATTGCATCTTGAAACAAAGTAAGGAGGTCTCTTTGTTGTTGCTGCTGTTTTATAATTGAAATGAAACTTATTGAGGACACTGTATGCATTTAACTTCTATAAATGAGTAATGTCTACAAATGTGCTATTCATATTACAGAAATAAAGTAATGATCCCAGTTTTTCTTAGAAAAAATGGGTAGTACTAATTAGTAATAGGAGATAGGTGAGTTTCTCTTTCATAACCCCTTCTTTTTAGATTTTAAGCCCTTTCCTTTCCCAAACTAGCTTTTTTCAAAGATGTAAATTTTCTGGTATTTTGCATTAACAGAGTACTGTAATATTAATTCATTCAAATTCCCAAACTCATATAACTTAGCAAAGATAATCATAGTGCAACGACACCTTCTGGGAAGGTGACCCCCGAACTGTGTGGCTCCCTCAGTCTTCCTGCTAAGCTTTCATTTGTACTTTGGATGTCTTTCTGTAATTCTAATATCAGTATTATAAAACTTAAATCTGTTCAAAATTAAGTCCATTCAACCAAGGTTTCCTTTTACCATTTCCTGGCCTACAGCTCCAGATGTAGTTTATCACATCCATTATAATTTATATATCTAGCTTCTGCATTTTCTTCTTTTGTGCTGTGATCGTACACCATTTCACCTATACTGTTGTGCTGGCTGCGACAGTATATCACCTTGAGAGGTCAGAAGCTTGGCTGGGTAGGCTCAGTGACTCAATACCCTAGAGCATGAAGGCCACCTCTGGGGCATGGCGGGCCCACGGTAGAGTCACTCAACACAAAAAGGATATATAAAGGAGTTGACGAAGGTCTCTGTGCGTCACTTTCTTGCAGGAGCTTGATTCTTGCAGCCACAGCATTTCCTTGGAGAAGCTCGGATCTTTGTAGCAGCCACCACTTCCTTAGAGGATCTGTGGTCTTCACAGTCAGGACAGAAAGAAGGGATAGAGGCTGCAGCTGTGCTTCCTCCCTTTTCTTTGCTGTTCTCCACTGCCATGAACTGCTGCCCTCTGGCATGTGCTGCTCTGCCCTGGAACCAGCTGAGTATGGACTGAACCTCCACTAACTGTGAGCTAACGGAACCTTTCCTTCCCCAACTTTGGGTGTTGGGTATTTTATGCCAGCAATGAATAAAATGCAGTGGAGACAACTGTATTCATAGCTTTCAAACAATGAATCATTTGGGTCACTTTGACCCATTCACATACCAGCCAGATATAATGAATCTTTTTTTTTTTTTTTTTTTTTTTTTTTTTTTTTTTTTTTTTTTTTTTTTTTTTTTTGGCAGAAGCAGGGATTGAACTCAGGCCCTTGCACTTGCCAGGGAAGTGCTTATTCCACTGAACCATCTCCCCAGCCCGAGTGATTTTTTTTTTCTAAGCCTTCATGTCACTTCACTATTTTGCTTACAGTTCTCTAAAGGTTTTCATGGCTGTTGAGTGAAATATACACCCTAACTCTGCAATACTACTCCTATGTCATCTGTCTTCTTGACCTGCTACCACATCTGCCATCATTCCCTGATGTTTCTCCTGCACTCCAGGGACATAGAGCTTGATTTTCCTTCTTTCTTTGCATTCTAAAATTCAGAATCATGCATTGATATTACACAAGACTTATATCTGCAGATATAGCTCAGTGGCATTGTGCCAGCCTACCAAGACCAAGGCTGTGAGTTTGATTCATGGTACCAAAAAATACTTTTAAAAATTAAAAAAGAGTAACAATGATATTGTACAAGACTTTTGCACTTGGCTTAATACTATTGTCTATTCTACAAAATTTGCCTTTTTCTCATTTGTTTGCTTCACAGCTCAACTATCATGCCCTGAGAAATAGATCTCATTACTGTAGCTCTGCAAGCTTCCCGTATCCCCAACTCCCATTTGCAATTTATTTACTTACATTTTTATTGTCTGTTTTGAATTGTGCAAGATATTTTGGAGTTTTTTAAAGAAAGAGCATGTACTTAATTTGCTACTCTGGTGTAGAAAAATTTTACAAATCTTAATAGTTTATAGGTCTTTTCTGATATAAAATATTATTTCCAGTAGCCACTATATATCCACATCTGAATCTGTACCTCTCCATATAATTCATTTTTTTCTAAGTACAGAATTATAAAGGGCACATATATTTCCATAACATGCCTATAATTTTTGAGCTCACATATGCATTCTCAAAGGAGTTAACAATTGAATATCTGCTCATTGCTAATCTCTAAATAACATTTTGTAAAAATTTTGATAATGTGAAATACCTATACAGTATGCTTTTAATTTTACTGTGATTGCACAAAGAAATTGTTAAAAGAATATGCATTTTAAAAGATTAGAGGAAAACTGGTAAAACATACTTTTAATGTAAATAAATAGTTTATAGTTCTGTAAATTACAAGTCATATATACTTATTTCTTATTATATAGAAAATGGGTATGGTAGAATATTCCACTTTTTCTAGCATCAAGTAAGATGAGAGTAAAGAAAAATGTCTGTATTTATTTTAACTTTTTATTACAGAAATAAATGCACGTTATAAATTTCATATGTTCTTATTAGTAGGCTATAATACGTTTGATGTTATCATTAGTTTCATAAGCAATAAATACTTGTTTTACATTTTCCAGTGAAATAGATTGCAAGCAGCAAATGGGAGTAGGAAAATAAGTGAACAAATCTAACATGTATTTTTCATGTGCACTATGTCAGTTTTTGAGCCATAAAATATAATAAATGAGTCATTTGATTCCCCCAAAACCACATAAAATAAGGATTGACTGATCACTGTTTGGTCATTTGGGAAAATAACAACATGAAAAAAAAAAAAAAAACACCTGACATATACGAAATGGAATTCTGTTTGTATGCCTTATAAGCTGCACAACTGTAGGCTACTTATAGATTCTATTTTTAATCAGTTAAATATTAGTGGCTCTTGTCTTGAAATATTGCTCTCCTTTTCTGTGAAGCTTTTTGAAATACTTGAATGAGGGCAAGCAGGATAGCTCAGCAGACTAAGTGCCTGCTTAGGCAATTTCAGGGACTGGGATTAAATCCTGAACAGCACACACTGTGCAGGCCCCACCCCCCAGACACCCCAAGCTGACCACCAAAACATGGTGTGCTGATGCATGCCTGTCATCCCAGGACTGGAGAGGCTGAATACAGGAGGATCACTGTGAGTCCAAGCTGCACAGTGGGACCCTGCACCAAATACAAAAAAAAAAAATCTTGTTTGAATTTCTCTCCCAAATCCACTTTCCAATGAAATTTATAATCTGGCTTTTCATTTACCTCTCCTAAATCACTAATTTCATCCCAGTTTACCACGAACCACAATATTATTAAATAAAATCCTAAATCCACACACCTGTTTCATTGTTTCTATAGTATCTCTCCAATCACGCGTTCACTCCCTCCTCTCTCCTGACGCACTGTCTGCACTTGCCCTGTGGCCTGTCACTATCTCTTGCCTTTTCTCCTACTTCAGAGGTGTTCTTTATCTTGTCTGCCTTATTTAAGTCTTCAATTGAGGGACTATCTCCAGATTCAGGGTCTACCATCTTGACCATATCATCCTCATCTAGTTCCTCTTTTCAGTGAGTTCACAGAACTCCTGATTCGGTGTCTCCTGATACCACTGATTTTCAATTTAGGTGAATCTTCCTTTTGCCCTTTTAAGCTGATTATAAGCTTCTTACTCAATATTTTTATTTGATGACCAGTGAAATCCTCAAACAGCATTGATACCATTTTGTCTCTTATTCTTTCGCTGTCAAATCTGTTAGTGCACAAATTCATCCTTTCATTTGTTTAATTCCAAAACCTGGTCATCTTTAACTCTTTTATTTTCCCATTCTTCCACAATTGTGAATGTTACAGAATCTGGCTGTTATCTTGTGGAGGACCATGACATTATTCCATTTATTACCGCAGTGCACACCTCCCTCCCACTGGCCCTCTTGATTCCAAGTATGTTCATATCCTTTCTTTAAACCTTTTTAAAAACTAATTGCATTTATACCCTTTTGATATAATAAAGATAGTATTCATCGTGGGGAATTTGTATCTGTAATACGACTTTATTCTTCCTTTGTTCCCCATTCTGTTCCCTCCCTTTTAACCCTTCTCCTCTCCTTATTTACAGAAGAATTATTTTCATTTTTTTGTACTATTTTCTTTTTCTTTACTTTTTTTTCCCTGCCCACTGTTGAGAACCATGAATTATGCACTGTGTCTAAGGGACAGCCAAGCTTGTCCTGCACTTTTGGGGCAACTCTGAACAAAGAAACTTTCTGTTCCTTAGGGAATCACATCTGGGGCCCAAAGGCTTCCTGGCGCAGGGAAAGGTGAGACAGAAGAGGATAAGGCACCTGAGCAAAGGACAGTTTCACTTTACCCCATGGTCTCATCCTTGCTCATCCTTTCTTTGACAGAATGCTTTGGATGTCCTAGCCCACCATAGAGACCATTGCTATGCCTGGGATCACCTACAGACCCTTTTTCCCCTAAGACCAGAGGGCCTACCAAATCCCTGCTGTGCACCCACCATTTTCATCTCTTGTTCTTTTGTTCTTTTCTAAAAGGTGCTGTACCCAAGGGATAAGAATGGGGACTCTGCCAGTATCTCCCCGATAACTACTGCAATGAGGAGAGTTGCTAATGTCCCTCCATTCTTTTTTCTGCTTCACATTTGAGTGTTTTCTTCCCACTTCTCAATATCTATCATCCATTTTGGTCTTTATGTGTACTTTCAATTTGACACAAAAGAGAAAATGCAGTGTTTAAACAAGAGTGTCTGATTTATTTCATTTAAAAGTATGGTCTTAGCATGCACGCGTTTACCCCAGAATGACTCAGATTTATTATTTTTTACAGGAGTAGCATTTCATTGTGTATAAAAACCACATTTTCTTTTTTTTTTAACCACATTTCTTTATTCATTCACAGAACAATGGGTTCTTCTTCTCTTTCCAAGATTTAGTTATTCCAGATTATATTGCTCTGACCTGAGTATGTAGGTGTTGCTGTGGTGTGATGCTTTTAATTATTTTGGGAATATACCAAGAAGCAGAATAGTTGGATCAAATGGAACCTTTAGTTTCAGTGTTTATTTTAATTTGATAAAGGGTATGACTGCACACTTCAGACTCATAGCGATCCTCCTGTCTCAGCCTCTCCAGTGTGGGGATTACAGGCTGGTGTGCAGTACCAGGG
>PVKA01009003.1:13593-37883 GCA_004027165.1 Ctenomys sociabilis
TTTTTTTTTTTTTTTTTTTTTTTTTTTTTTTTTTTTTTTTTTTTTTTTTTTTTTTTTTTTTTTTTTTTTTTTTTTTTTTTTTTTTTTTTTTTTTTTTTTTTTTTTTTTTTTTTTTTTTTTTTTTTTATTGTGGGCCATGATTTCTACAGCGTTGGTACCGATTTATGCTACCATCAAGAGTGAAAAAGTGTCTCGTTTTCCCCACAGTCTCACCAGCAGTGGTTCTTCATTAATTGCTTGACAATAGTCCCCATTTCTGAGCTGAGACTGAATCTCAGGATTGTTTTACTTTGCATTTCTTTAGTGACCAGTAATGGTAACTAGTTTTTCATGTATTTATTCGCTTTTTCTACTTCTTCATCTGAGAAGAAGTAGAAAATGGACATTCATTTCAAATGTCCATTTTTTGATTGGTCTTTATGAGGTATTCTGATTTATTTGAAATCCTTGTATATCTAAGATCTTAGTTTATTTTCTGTCTGATGAACAACTGAAACCTTTTTTTCCAGGTTATAAATGATTCTTTTCATTGCATCAGTGGTTTCTCTTGCTGTGGGAAAACTTATTAATAAGATGAGATCCCACTTGTTGATTCTCTGTTATTGATCCTATGCAATTTTTTTCATAAAATCTTTGCTGACATGAATGTCTTAAGAAATTCTATCTATTCCATCGTCTAGTAAATTTAGTGTTTGTGTTTTATAATTTAGGCATTTAATCCATTCTGATTTTAATTTAGCACATAGTGAAAGATATGAATCTAGTTTTTATTTTCCATGTGTGGAAAATCAGTTTTACAAACACTATTTATTAAAGAGTCCATCTTTCTTTACTGAATGTGTTGGGCTGCTCTTTCGAAGATAGGCTGAATGAGCTCTAGGAAGTTGTTTTTTATCGTCTAGTATGTTCCATTGCCCGCAGATCTGTTTCTCTTTCTCTGTCTCTCTGTCTCTGTCTCTTGTCTCTGTCTCTGTCTGTCTGTCTGTCTGTCTGTCTCTCTCTCTCTCTCTCTCTCTCAAAACCATACTATTTTTATCTCAGTGGCTTTGTAGTAGAGTCTCAAATCAGGTATTGTGTCCAACCTGTGTTGCCTTTGTTGCCCAGAACTGTATTTGCTATTCTAGCTCTATTCTCATTCTAAGTATATTTTGGGACTTTTTCTCTAATTCTGTGAGACATGCTGTTGGAATTTGCATCCATATTTCATTAAATCTGTAAATAGTTTGGTAGTATGGTAATTTTCCTTATAGGGCTTCTTCTTACTCAAGAACAAGGGACAGCTTTGCATTTTCTGATATGCTCTTCAATCTCCTTAGTTTTCAACATAGTCGGTTTACTTCTTTCACTAGATCAATTGCTAGATATTTTTTTTTTTGGATGCTATTGTGAAATGTGTTGTTCTCTTATTTTCTCTTTTAGTGTATTTGTTATTCATATACAGACAGGTGAATGTTTTTTGAGTATCGATTTTGTATCCAGATGCACAACTGAATTTAGTTATTAAGTTGTGCAGTCTTTTGGTAAAATTTAGGGGGTCTACAATGTAGAGTATCACGCCATCCATGAATAATAACTTAAATACTTTTTCCTTCACTTATTTCTTTCACCAGTCTAATTGATCTGGCTAAAGTTTCCAGAATTATATTGAGTAAGAGTGGTGATTGGGGACATCCTTGTCTTATTCCTGATTTTAGAGTGAAAACCATCAGTGCTTATTCATTTAATATAATGTTGGCTGTTGGTTGTCTATGCATGTCTTGTTTCAGATTAAGATAAAGAATAATTCTAATTCTCCTTAATTTTTTATTATTAATGGGTTTTTGACTTTGGAAAATAAATTTTCTACATTTATTTAAGGATTTTGTCCTTAACTTTATTAATATGTATATTACATTTATTGTTTTGTGTATGGTGAACCATCTTTGTTTCATTGAAATTAATCTTACTTTGTCTTTTTAATCTTGATGGCTTGTGATACTATGAAATTGTTTTCCATCCTCTGAGTTTTATTATTGAGGATTTTTGCATCTGTGTTCTTTAGGGAGATGGGCATATGGTTCATTTTTTAGAGCTTTCTCTATTTTTGGTATCAGAAGAATGCTTGTTTCCAGAAAACAATTTGGGAGTATTGCATCCCTTACAATTTGATTGCAGAGATGGATTAGCAACAGCATTGTGTCTTCTTTTAATTTCTTGTAATTCTCAGCGGTGAATCCATTAATACCTGCTATTTTCTGCATTAGTAGGTTTTGAATTACGTCTTCAATTTCGAATACTGATATGGTGTTATTTAGAATTTTATAACTGCTCGATTCAGCTTCTATAACTCATATGTATCTAGAAATCTGTCAATTTTTTGAGTTTTCCTTGTATGTTAAATTGTTTATTTGAACTTGCTCTGTTTTCCTGATATTGGAATTTACTGTTATAAATTTCACCATAGGACTACTTTCATTGATATATTACATTGGCATACCTTTAATTATATAAATTAATTTGTTTATTGTCATCTGTAATCCATTGGTTGTTCAGGAGCATAGTTTTTTTTAAAAAATTCCATGTATGAAGGTCTTGTGGTTTATTTTGCCATTGATTTCAAATTTCAGTGCTCTATGACCTGATAATATGTGCGAGCTAATTTCATTTCCTTTGCACTTACTAAGGCATGTTTTATTAATAGTATGTGTTCTATTTTGGAGAACGTCCTGTGTGTTCCTGAGAAGAATGAGTATGGTGATGTTATGGGGTCAGACACTCTTTAAACATCTAAGTCCACTTGTTCAAAAGTTTGATTTAATTCTGCTACCTCTTTGCTACTTTTTTTGTCTTGTTGATCCATCTCTTTAAGACAATGCTTTTTTTTCAACTCTTATTGTTTTGAGCATTTCTGTCCTTTGAGTTTTAACCTACGAGTTCAGTTTTAATTAAATGTTTTCTTGTAGGAAGCATATCTTGCTTCTAAATTCATTCTCCCAGTTTGTTTCTTTTGATTGGTGAATCAGACTATTAACATTTATGCTAATAGCAGATGTGTGCTGACTTATCCTTGCCATAGTATTTTCTTGCCATTAGGTACTTTTGTTTTTCCTCTGTTTCATTGTTTACATTGCCTGGTGGATTCATTCTGTTGGGGTTCATTGCGTTGTAATCCTTGTTATCTCTTTCTAGAATGTTCTTCAGGTTTTTTTGTTGAACGGATTTGTCGTTTATGAGTTTCCTAACGTGTTGCTTTTCATGGAAATAATGTCTCTCTTCATTAGTTTTGAAAGATAGCTTTTTAGATTACTTCAGTTTGTTAGAGATGGTTGTCTTTTAGGGCTAAAGGTACTGTACTCTAGCCCCTCCTTGCTTGACTTGAGTGCCTTTGTTGAGAAATTAGCTGCAGTTCTGATCATCTTTCCTATATAAGTGATTTGTTTGTTTTCTCTAACAGCTTTTAATATTCTATTCCTTGTGGTATTCCTTGGATCTTGACTATTCTATGATTTGATATAGTCTTATTTTTTTTTTTTACAATGGCTAATTTAAGCTATAATTGCTTCTCTTATCTGTATATCTAGTTCTTTTTCTTTACTTGGAAGTATTCTGCTATGCCTGCCATGAACAAGGACTCTATATCACTTTTATAATTTTTGGATTTTTTCATTGAGTCTGATCAATCTTATTTTTGTTTACATTGTCTAGCCGGTAGTTGATTGATTGTTCATAATCTTTTTTCATTTCTAAGAACTATTTCTTTTCATGATTGCTAGCCACGATCCAGTCTTCCGTATCTGTGATCCTGCCCTCACACTGCCTCATTCAGTGCATATAGTTTCAGTGGAATTGTTAATCTGCTGGAATTATGTTTGAATCTGTTCAGTGCATTCTATTTCCTTCCTGCATTGGATCTTCAGTTTCCATTCTTTTTCTAAACTGCTCTTTCTTTTAAATCTATATCTGCTTTAGAATGATTACCTGTATCTTTCATTATGGTCACTATCTCTGTAGTTATCTGATAAATTATTTCTGATTTTATTTTTCCTAGAACATGAATCATGTGCTTTGTTTCTTCCAGTGTTACCACTTCAGATGAGGTTTGCTGTGTTCAGGGTTGATAGCCATCACTGATACCACTTCAGGGAGTCCAGGTGAGAAGCTTTTGGACTACTCCCCTCATTGCCCCTGGTTTTGCTTTTGGTGTTAGGGAAGTCTGGGGTTACATCTTACTTATTTCTTTCTTTTCAGCTTAATTCCTGGGTTGATGCTTTCAAATTTTCTGTGATAAGTATCCTTATGGTTGGTGTTTATAAGCCTTAGAAAATGATTATGTTTCAGCAGTATTGTGCAGGGCTGGCTGGCTTTTCAGTGGGAGTCTGTTGCAAGCTCCCACCTCTTCAGTTTATTGAGGATAAAACAGTTGTTGCCTACTGGTCCTAGGGCTTGTTATTTCACAGTGGCCTATAGAACTATTATGACCTTTAGGCAATCATGGTCTTGGTAAACCAGGAAGAATAACTTTTAGGATAATTTTGTCACTTTGGCTAGAATGATACAGTCATAAATAATGACACAGCAGGGGCCAGCAACATAGTTCAGCAGTCTAAAGTGCCTAAAACAGGCAAGCTTAGACAGGCACAGGGGACAGAGGTTCAGTTCCAAGCACCACATAGCTTGCCAGCCCTGCCCTCAAGGTGGGCTGGGCTGGCTGGAAAAAAGAAAGAGAGAGAGAGAGAGAGAGAGAGAGAGAGAGAGAGAGAGAGCAAGAGAAGGAAAACATGAAACATGGCTAGAAAATTGCAAACTGAGATCTATTCATTTGCCACCTTTAATTGTATAAATAGTTGGTGGTTATATAACAAAATCAAGAACGAAGCAGAAAGTTCTATAAGGTAAATAAGCCCTTGATACTGTGATCTTATCCTCAGCGGAAAAAAATTTTAAATGTTTTAGGAGCAAAATAGAGAAAATACATCACAAACAAGGCTGTAGTAAAAATATAGGAAGATCACATAAACTTCCGGAAACTGATGAAATGAGAAAAGAGAACAAAGTAATAAAATAGGAGGAAGTAATAAAAGCAACAGAACAGAATGACATCAGAAACAAAAAAAGATATCATATTAATCAAAAATAGACAATGAAAACCAAAACAAAACAAAAAAATAAAAGCGAGGAAGAAAGAAAAGTAAATAAAATGTCCACTGTAGGACAAATCTCTGCTATGCCCTGTAGACAGCGTAGGCAGGAAGAGTCCAGATCTGAGTTAATGAATCCTAGCTATCCAGCTCACAGCAGCACAGATTATCCTAGCTAGTCTGACCCTTTAGTTCTACTGAACCTTAGGCTGGTTTCTTGTTGTGAGGCTGGAGCCAGATCATTTCAGCCTGAAGCAGTCCATGTACCTCTTGACAGGGGCCAGAGAGAAAGCATTGCCTTCTACCTCGTTTTTTGTTGAAGTGCTTCTCTTCAATCTACATCTGAGGTTCAATTCTCATTTCAAATCCTTCCTGTGTCCCAGAGACTCACCTCCCTCCTTCATCTTCTCTTCTCATTGTTGTGATCCAGTCTCTGGGTTTTTTTTTCTCTGCTGCTAACCCTTCATCACCCCATTTGATACTTTAATATAAATTATGATGCTTTTAAAACAAGATGTTAAATAGCATTTATTTCTCTGAGTTAGAATTGCAATATATTCTGCAGAAACTTGGAAAAGATCTAAATTTCTTGTTAAATATTCTCAGTGAAACAATTATGATATATAAAGCCACTACTTATCTAAGCTTTACTGTCAAAACTTTGTTTAAAATTCTCTACACTTTATATTCCATATTTTCCCAAAATGTGGAAAGGATATTCTATATTTTTTTACCATCTGGAAAACAATAATCATTGTTTAAATTTGTTTAATAAAATAAAATATTTATTTTTAAAGATGCTGTATTAGTATATTTTGGGGGAAATATTCTTTGTGCATGATTCATGCCCATGCTTTGGATCCAATATACAGACATAGACACACACACACACACACACACACACACTTACAAGTCTGGACAGCTTATGGCTGACTTTGAGGCTATAAAGCAGATTTTGAAAGTAAGTGTTCCCAGCTCTCACCCTCACTGTGCTTTTTCAGGATATCTACATCTACAATATATCACATTTCTTTTCTTAAAACATTTAATTTATTGCACACTTAAAATTCAGTGTTGCTCTATTAATTTATGTTCATCTATTTTCTTAACTTCATTAAAATATCTTAGTGCAATTAGATTTCTTTTTATCTCTGCTTCTTCCATTCATTTATTGCTGCATATTTTAACATTTTTATGTTTTTTAGTTTTATATTAGGAAAAAAATACGTGAAGAATGTTTTTATGTTAACTTGAAGTTGTTGGCTCAGAGACAAAACTTAACATAGTAGGTAAGATTTTCTGCCTGTTTTCCAGAGCAATAACAGTGTCACACTTGTTTTTGTATGGAAAAATAAGGGTTAATAAAAGCAGCACAGCAAACATAATTTCCCGTGATTCATACAAGTTGTAGTTTCATTATAAGACTGTTGAATTTGCAGACACATACAGGGATTCACAGTAGGTAAAGTTTTCTTACTTCAGAAACTTCTTCATGATTAATAATAATCATGAAGAGAAATGTGCAAAGGTCCTTTCATATCTTCAGGAAGGAAAGGTTAGTATCTGAGTCCCTGCAGGTCATTATACAAAAATCATAAGCCTGCACCCTGTCACCACTATCATGCATTATGAGAAAATTCCATTAATGAACTCCCATAATTCCCAGGAGTTTGTAGATATACACAAACATAATGGTCTCTCAAATGTCATTGCAGCATATTTTTGTCTACTGGCTCATAGTGACAGTGACAGATAAAGAAGAGGCAGTAATTTGGCCAAATACTTACTTATGATGTTGTAAATAAGTCTTCCATATCACATCAGTGAGGAATTTTCCATGCAACCTTTGCTTTCTAAACATCCAACATGGCATTAAATGTTTTTCTATGAGAACACACAGAGGACTTCAGCCAAGTACTTTCTTCTTTCCTTTAAATTATTTCTGCTCCTTATTTCCTGACCCTGAAGAAAACAGAAGCAGCACAGTGATTGGGAAATTTACATGTGAGAGGATAGCGTGAAAATGCTGAAAGAGATCAAATCTTCTTTCTACTCCTTTTCATTTGGTTTTAAGCCAAGGTAAAAATCTGAACTACAGGGATCAGAGGTGTATAAATTTGAATGTGAGTATGTAAATGCAGAATTACCTCTGGAGCTCTCTTCAGATTGTGTCAATTTGAAACATTCCACTTTTACTCATCCTTTAATAAAATCACTTTATGAATAAGAATGAAATTGAGTTTTGTGAATAATAATCTATATTGTACTTTCTTTTCCTAATAATTTCCAAGACTGTAAGAAAAACAATACTTCTCTTTGATCCCCAGGTAAAATAAAGTTCTTTCCAAAACATTGTTCTTATCTAAATTTTTGATGAGTATTTTTCTAATTATTTCCATAAAACATTTATGAGTATAATAAATATGTAGAATGTATTTTGTGTGAACTACTAAATATATCTGACTACATTTGGTCTTAACAAAAGAATATGAAGGAATAGTATTTCTGAGCAAATAGCAAATAAGAGCAAAAGTCCCTCTTATTTCTGTTTTTATTTTATTTATTTTTTTACTGTATTCCAGGACAGAATCTACAGGGTCTATAGGGTCTCACTGTGTAGATCGGACTCTCAGTGATCCGTCTGTGTCCATCCTCCCAAAAGCTGCGATTACAGGCATGCACACCCATACCCAGTCTCAGTCCACGGTGCCCCAGGGGAGGGCCAACACCACTGTGTCTGCCTAAGCAGGTGCTTTAATCTGCCGAGCTATTTAGCCAGTCTACTTTTTTTTTTTTTTTTACATGCTACTAATTTCCCTGAGTTTCCTTCCAGTTCAGAGAGCCTTCCCAACATGCGGCACTTCAATTTATAAACAGTATGAACTTGAATATCTTAAAGTTCATGAAAGTATTTTTACACCTTTTTAATTAATATTGTTTTACTTTTTTAAATTAAAAGAACATTTTTCTCATACATTCTCAGTCAGCAGGTTCCTAAGCTTTTTATTTTTAATCTTTTTTTTTTTTTTTTCCAGAACCAGGGATTGAACTCAGGCCTTTGTGCTTGCCAGGGAAGCACTTATTCCACTGAGCCATCTCCCCGGCCCTCTGTTTTTAATCTTAAATTAGGGAAATTTGAGTGGAGTGCACATATGTGCTATGCACTTACTCCATTGCTCAGAGACAGCTTGCCAGTAAACAGAAGGTAGCAGTGCTAGAGGGGAGAGAAGGCACAGTGGTGCCGCAGAGAAGTGATGGTGGTGCAGCTGGAGAAGATGTCCTGAGTAGCAAACACCTCCTAGAAGAGCCTTGACCTCAGGGATGAGGTCACCTAGAAATTTGAAAGCATCAAAATAAAAAACAAAATATAATGGGAAACAAAAAGACAAGGCAAAAATAGCAAATTGCAATCCCAAAGACCCAGCTCACCCAAGTCCAGAACACAAAGATATGGAGGACCCTGAAGCCAACAAAAGGGATTCTCTGTGATGATAGGTGCAAAAGTGCCAAACAAATGGAAGAGGCCATTAAAAAATAATCTCCAATGTGTAAAGAAAGAGGTGCTTCTCAAAATAAAAGGCACTGAAGCAGACATAGTTGAAATGAGCTCAGGGAAATGTGGAGACCATGAGTGTCTCACATACAAGAAATACATTTAAAGAAACACATTCAAAAGAAAATGCAGGAGGTGAGAAACACCACTGAAAGTATGCACAAAAGACTGAATAAAGGTAAGGATAGAACATCTGATCCAGAAGAGAGGAATGAAACAAGGCACTAGGAAAATAAAGATATCTTAAATATTCATTACAAGAGTTTCTGAAAAATGAGTAAAGTAGCGATAGGATGAAGCAAAGAACAAAATGAGATTGATTATAATCAGGGAGAAAGCTGTAGATGTTGGAAAACCCATGAAAAGCCTCCTCACAGAAAGAAATAATGGTAGAAAACTTTCCCAAACATGGATAAGGAATTTGACACATAAATAACTGAAACATATAGAAACCCAAATATCCATGACTAAAATAAATCTATACCAAGGCATATAATAATCAAGATTCCAGAAATTGATCACAAGAACAAAATGTTAAAAAAGAAAAAATTATCTATAAAAGAAAGCCCAACAGAATCACAGCTAACTTCTGAACACCAGCTCTCAAATCAAGGACAGCTTGGAGTGAGGTACTTCAAGACCTAAAGGAAAACAAACCTAGGGCCAGGGAGATAGCTCAGTGGAATAAGCACTTCCCTGGCAAGTACAAGGGCCTGAGTTCAATTCCCAGTTATGACCACAAAACCAGCTCTACAGAAAACTTTAAAAGATGTATTAGAGATAAAATTACAAATGCTGACATGGCAATTGAGACTGGGCATGGTAGTGTGTGCCTGAAATCCCAGCTCTTGGGAGGCTGTAAACAGGAAGATCACTGGGAGTGTGATCTGGTAGTGAGACCCTAAACACCTTGTAGGCCCTTCCCTAAAATACAAAATGTTGAAATATAGTTCTCACTGTGACAAATACTATTTGTATCTCATTATTTCTGAATATCAAAACATGAGTTTCTTTGATGACTATTGTGCTACAAAGTCTATACTGTGTGATACACAGTCCAGACATCTGTTTCTAAACTTCCTATCCAAACCAGTGGCTGTGCACATTACCTGTATTTCATTTTTAATGGTGAGAAATGTGATCCTTTAACAGTTAACATGGTTTTTAAAACAGCAATTTCAGTTTCTGCCAAAGCTGTAGATGCAATATGTACATCTTTTCTCTTATATCAAAAGGAAACATGAATTGTTTGTTTTTCCTTTAGAGAAAAATCCTTCAGCTGTGGCAGCAAAGGTCATGTGGAAAGCTTAAGAAAAGCCTCAGAGACATTATCAGCTCAGTTGTGCTAATTAACATGAAAGAAAAATTATTTCTTACAAAGAAAATGTTTGCTCCTGGTGTTTTGCCTAAAATAAAAACAAGCACACACAAAAATTATGCAGAATGAAAAAGAGAATTATTCTCTTTAATTTTATAAAATATTTAAGTACAGTAAGAGTAAATAATTCTTGGATAACATTCAAATTATGACACCTTTTACAAAATCTAACCGCAATTGATTGGAGCTGTTAAGCAGATTCACTTCTAAATCCATTGGTTGGAGAAACTGATTGTACTTTTTCAGTTATCTCATTAGTTTTTCAATTTCTTTTGTAAATATTTTAAAACTGCATTGTAATTGTTTTTATAAGCTATTGATGAGCTAACATACTGAATGTGAACAGAAAGAGGACTGGGCAAAGAGGACCACTATCTTCTAGTGGTTTTTGGACTGACCCACCATCCGTGGTACTCAGCGCTGTGCTGCTGCAGGCTGGATGAATGGGGTTCAAAGGGCTTGGTTGCGGCTTCACCTGGGAGGTCCTGGAAGTGTTAATTCTCTGGTCTGCCCAAGACACACTAAATCAGAGTCTCTGGGATGATGAGAGGAGGAGCCAGGACTTTGATTCTCATGCATGTTAAATTTTAGAACTCAGCTAAGTGTTAGATTTTGTTTTTAAAAAAAGAGAGGAGTGGGTTTGATTTTTACCTGAAAAACTGGTATACCCCAGAAACCGTCTTATGACCAAGATAAGGAAAAAAGCAGAACTCAGATTAAAAGTAAATTACTTTGTGAAAGGATAAAACTCTATATATGATGTTTGCACACATGCGTCAGGTTTATTTCATTTATGAGTGTAGTCTCTGGTGGCAGCTATTCACCTAGAGAGGTGTTGCATTTTCCAGGGAAATGACTCAATGGAATAAGTGCTTCCCTGGCAAGTGCAAGGGCCTGAGTTCAATCCCCGGTTCTGCCAAAAAATAATAAAAAATTTTAAAAAGTTTTGCATTCACCTTTTTATAGCTGATTAAAACCCACAATATGAACCTCATGAGAAACAGTATTTTATTGTTAAAATTTTCAATTTTAGCATATTGTCTATGAAATGTGTTAAAAAGGTTAACTGCAGCTAACTAGCTGTCAGACTAGGTGAGGTGTTCTAACAACATGAAATACCCAAACTTCTCTAGAACCTAATTTAGTGATTTTTTTTTGTTTTTTGTTTTTGGGATGTGTGTGTACGTTTGGTACAATTCCACAATTCCTATCAACTTCATGGGTGGGAAAATCCATTCCTATTATATTATATTATTATATTATGCAGTTATATGTTTAGTAAGTTTGGTACTTTCTTGTCACAACTGTGTCACTCTAAAATCTGTATTTTATTAACTATATGGGGATAGTAAGACAGTCTTTGGCAATGAAACTGAAAAGGTTTCAAGCATTGACAATGAAACATTTGTTGATAGAAATGACTTGTTTAGCATAACCATAGCCAACTATTGTATTAAAATAGTTCATTAGATAAAAAGTCTTTACCCTCTTTATTCTATTTTTTTGTGTGTGCAGGATCTCACTCCACAACCCAGACTCATAGGGATCCTCCTGATTTCTGCCTCCCTAGTGCTGGGATTATATCCTTTTTATTCTTTATTTCTGGGGTAACAAATAAAAAGCATACTTATAAATAAATCGATTCATGTACATTAAATTAAAAATGCCTTCCTTGTTGCCTAGTTTCTAGGACACGTAAGATTTTTTTAAAGTTGGAAAGATCCAAATTGGCATTTCTGGAGAGCTGAATCACAGGTAGAAAAAGCGACTTGCACACGACTATGTAAAAGTGAGGGGCAGAGTAAACTCTGCCTTAAACCTACCATTACCTAATCACATAAGGTGCAGCGTTTCTTATTCCAATGGCCTAGTGTTTTGCATAATCCTCTCAATTCCTAACTGTTATGCATTGATAATGCTGCTCCTTCCTTTCTGTGAGCTGGAGCCCATATAAGTACAAGGGCTACAGCCATTAACAAGTATATATCCCTTTGGTAAGACGGAGATTACATGGAAATTAAGAAAACCACAGGAAAATCCTTAGTTTGATTCCACACATAGCTAGCAATTCACCAGTGCTGTTACGAAGACCATTTTTTTTTTATCATCTCTGTCTTCTTAAGCAGCAACCTGGGAGACACACTCTGCTGTGAGTGCTGTAAGAGAGTTTTCGGGATTTATGGGGTGCTTTGTCACACTGGATATTTCAAAGTCTATACCAAAGCACTTGTTTAAACCATTACCATTTCTATAGCTAATTTTATGAATTTTGAGTCAAAAATCCACTTCTGATGATAGTCTCTCCTTAATGTCTCCACTGGAAATATGGAAACAAGTGCCTCAAATGTAACGTGCCTTTTTTGAGATTATAATTTGAAAATGTAACTATAATCCTAATGATTGTTGGTTTTGCAAAAAATATATTGTGTGCTACTTTTCTAGCATATTTAGGTGGCTTCAAGACATAACAATAAATAGATAAGTCATAGACAACAACACAATCATCTTGCTTTTAAAATGTATTGAGGGGCCAGGGAGATAACTCAGTGGAATAAGTGTTTGTCTAACATGCACAAGGTCCTGAGTTTGATCCTTGGTGCCATCAAAAAAATAAAAAGAAATATAATATGTTGAACATGTATTTATATAAAACATAATGTTATAGTACAGGTTTGATATAGTTTTTATCATATTGGAACAAGAGATAGGTCATTATTTGCTAGTAAGAATATTAGGGCCAGAGACAAGACTGCTCTTTAGCAATCTCCAGGGTCTTAGAAGACTATCTGCCAGCTGTGCTGCTGTCGGGAACTTGCCAATAGCGTGATCAGCGGCTTCACATGCACCAAGAATGGGAGGACTCTGCATGGACACAATGCAAACACTGCCCAGATTAGACCCCAGAAAGGATGCAATCCTCTCTAGCACAGCAGTACCACTGCTTGCACAAGAGCTTGCACGGCTCCCACTCCCTCGAAATCCTATAGACAAAGGGACCTCATCGGTATCCTTATCAGGACTCCTTCTCAGCCTGTGGGAGCTTCATCTTCTTGCCTTGATATTAGACATCCACTTCATGTTTAAAAAGAATAAAAAATGTAAAAAAAAAAAAAAAAAAGAAAGAAAGAAACATTAGAAACGATACAGAATTTCACTAAACGAAATGATAGAAATTGAACAGTGGTTGTTGTATTGCATGTTATCTTCAAATTAGTTTTTCACATTAGTAGACACAGCATTAAACATGGTCAAACAAATAAAAGGGGAAATAGAAAGCACTGACTTTCTATCAATAGGTCAGTAGGAACCAGCAGTGCAGCCCAAGCTATTCTGTGTATATGCATTCATACTTCTATTTCCCCTTCCTTCTTTGCTACTTTTTTCCTTTAAGTGACCCTAGTTCTTCCTCCCCTTTGAACAGTTTCTTTCCCTTTTACAGTATCTATTGTACCTTTGAGATTTTATTTACTCTTTCAGGTTCTTTCACTCTGGAAACAATGTCGTGTTTACATATGTGGGTCTGGTTTATTTCATTCATGAGTGTGGTCTCTAGTTGCAGACATTCACCTATAAAAGTCTTGCATTTACCTTTTGATAGCTGGGTAATACTCCTTGCCTTTACGTCTCTCACATGAATTTAATTGCACTCTGCCTCTTCCATCATTGGTTTCAGTCTCCATCACTCTGGAACACAACCACAGTATTTCAGGATTAATATAAATAGAGTTTTATTTTTCTCTTATTAAAGCCTGCTTTTAAAGTTCAGAACCCTTTTAGGAGTCTACGGGGTCCATTGAGAAATACACTCCTTTTTAAGGATGTATCAAAGTTTGTGCAGTTTAGATACGAGGAACAACATAATTGTGTCTGCTTTAAATATAAAAATAGGTTGGTGAAGTATGAACAACATGGGGCAGTGTGATAACTTTGTAATTTACTTCATTTATTTTGAAATTCTTTAAATTATAAACCAAATTTCATTTGCATATATGTAATAAAAGATTTTTCCATTTTTAGAAATCCTCACCATCAATCATAATTCTTGCTCTTACTTTTCTGTACTGGGAAAAAACTCAGTCATGAGTGCAAGTATACAAATGAGGATAATGGAAACAAAGCTTTGCTATCCTCCTAACATGTCACAAACTATTATGTCCTAAGATAAGAAACCTGTCAATTTCCCCTAGTCCTTAGCTTTCTTCACCACTGCTACTAAGGCCCATCTCCAATAACTCAGTGTATTCTGTTTTGTCTGCCTTCAAACTCTAACCTTCCTTTTTCTTAATACTAATCTAAGACAAGATCATAACTTTCCAGATTTTTTTTTTTTTTTAGGGAAGAGTCAGCAGGGTATTCAGGGTCTCACTGCTACATTGGACTTAAATGATCTGCCTGTTTATAGCCCTACAAGAGATAGAATTATGGGTACAGGCCACCAGGCCCAGTCTCAATTGCAGTCTCAGTGTGCCCCAGGGCCAGGACCTGGGTAGCAGGCTGTAGAATCGCATCTCTGACTCCTGTGCCTGCGTGCAGGAGTTTTAATCTGCTGAGCTTTTTTGGCCAGCCCTATCTTTCTATAATTATTGCATAATTTTCTCAATAATTTCAATTTCTCCTCTTACTGCATTTAATCTACTATCTACATAGAGCATTTCCAGTAACTCTTGCCCTAAACCTTTAGTAATTTTCATTGTAATCAAGTTTCCATCTCAGCTTCTGTCAATGATTTAACAATCCTACGTAAGTCACCAGCCTCTTTTCCTAAATTAACTTAACCTCATTGTATTACTTACTGACTTTTTTTATTCCTTGAAATACTGCTTGTTACTTTTTTTTTCCATGCTGAGGATTGAACTCAGGACCATGGGCTTGCCAGGCAAGCACTTATTCTTCTGAGCTATTTCTCTGGCCCTCTTCTTACTTCTAACATGTAATACTCTTCTAGCTTAGTGTTTACAGGTTTTTCCTCTGCAAAATTGTCTCCTGGAGTTAGAGCTTTCCTGGCTAATATTCTGAAAACACTCTGATTCTTGGATGTCTTTATCAATGCCTATCAAGAAATTTAACCATCCAGCAGAAAAGTGTAAAAAGTAAGGTAAAGATTATCAAGTTCAAACTCCTCCAGGTGGGTGTGGCTTGGGTCTGGCTTCTGAGCTCCATTTTTTCCTGCTGCAGCCCTTGCAGGTGAACCCTCTATGCCACTCTGGCAAGATATTCTGCTTCTGGATCAGCTGGGTGGGTCTTGCCTCTAGCCTCTTGCCTCTCTGCAGGGATTTCTGCTGCGGTGTTGCACACTGAACTGTTTGATGGATGAACTTCTATTCACAGGCCGGCCTGGGCTCTGAGTGAAAGGAGTATCCAGCGGGCCCCAGGACATCTTACTCATACTGTGCCTGGGCGCTCAGTCAAATCTGCAATTGCACATAGTAAGATTAACTACTTAATATCTTTTCCCAAATAATTATATGCACATGAAATACTATTATAAATTACATGTTACTGTTTTGAGTACTGAATTTATCTAAGATTTTTATGTTGATGCTTGGTAGGATCAACACAAAATAGTATGATAGTTTTATAGTTGAGGAAATTGAGGGTCAGTGCTTTGAAATAGGTCCAAAGTCATATACTTATAAAAGTCTGAAATTTGATTTTTTCCAAATAGCTCAGTAGATTAAAAATGCCTACTTAGGCAGATACGGTGGCTGGGGTTTGATCCCCGGGTTGCAGTGCCGGCCAGGCTTCTGGGGGTTGCTGAGATGGTGATTGAAACTCGGTGAGGTGGCACTGGCATGTAGTCCCAGGTCTTCGGAGGCTGAACACTGGTGGATCACTAGGAGTCCAATGTACATAGTGAGACCCTGTAGACACTCTAGATTCTGTCCTAAAATACAAAAAAAGAAAACAGAAATTAATTTTTTTCTAACTATAACTTTCCTACTTTTCAAGAGTTTTTCTTCCTGCTGAATATACTAGTAAACAACATTGGCTGTTTCTGTATTTTGACTAATTGATTTCCACAGTCTCTCTCTCTCTTTTTTTGGTAAAAGTCAAGTCTATCACTTTTAATAATTTTACTGGATAGTAACAAAATTACTTTGTCTGAAGGGTTATGCAGAGCACAAAAATAGAGGTACATTAATTGATCCACATGTTTTCTTCCATTTTTGATTTTCTTATCTCTTCATGCTGTTATGATAATATTAACCTAGCCTAGAAATTCTATAACTCTGTTCCATGTACTATGATGGGAATCATTTATTGATGGGTGGAGCTAAGCCTCCATGTTTTTATGCATATGAATAGCCAGTTGCTTTTATCTGGTAAGTTTTTGCAGAACTTGCTCTCTGTCTTTAAATTCCAGGCAGCTCTTGATCATGTACACTTTTATAATTACATCTATATAGTTGCATATATAAAAAGCTTGGTATTCAAATGCAAAAGTAAAAGCACAATTTTATGACACTTTCGATTTCCTTTTATTTTCCTGTACATAAAATGAAAGCTAGATAGTAAAACATTACTGTACTATACACTTCTTACATACTACATAATGTGTATCCTTTGCACCTTTAATGAACATCTAAGATATTTTTTCTCCTTATACTTGAAATAGAACTGAGGACTTCATGCTTTCTAGGCAAATGCTATACCACTGAGCTATATCCCTGGCCTGAGCATTTGACTTTTTTCCAGGATGTGGATTCTGAAGAACGCAGTGCTGAATAATCTAATAAAAATCGCTTTACATACTCATTTTCTTTCAAAATAGATGCAGGAATGGAATTACCTAGTCACATATATGGATGAAGAAATGAACAGTCCGCTGATGTATGCACCATCTCTTTCCTAGTACTTAGTTTTATCATTTCTTTCTTTCTTTCTTTCTTTCTTTCTTTCTTTCTTTCTTTCTTTCTTTCTTTCTTTGGTGTAGGGTCTTGCTACACAGCTCAGACTCATGGTGATCCTCCTGTCTTGTTCTGGTTACAGATGTGTATCACTACCCTGGGTTTCCCTGGCCGGCAAGGCACATAGTGCCAAGGATAGATCCCAGGTCCTTGCACTTGCCGGGCAGGTTCTTAGACTGTTGTGCTATACCTCTAATCCATCTGTTCTTTTTAGTAATCTTATAAATCTGAACTGAAATTTCATTGTGTTTTCAAGTGATATTTCTGTGATAGCAAATAAGTTAGTGGAACTATCCTTATGTTTATGAGTCATTTGGATCTTCTGTATTTGAAATACTATTGGATTGCTCTTATTGATTTCAACAAGCTGTTTATAACTCATTTCATATGCTATGACTGCTGTTGTTTTCTTGATTATTTGTATTCAGAGAATCCTCTCACTATTGTGTTTGTTTTTCCACTAATGATTTTCAATTTTTATATAGCACAACTTTAAAATATTTGTTTTTCTCAATATTGTGTTCCAATTGATTGCTATTCACTAAAAGTCATGAACACAACTTCCTACAGTATATACTAGAAAGTTTTAATGTATATAATATTTACATCACTTTTGCTTTATACTTATACCTAGACTGTACTTAGTATTGTTTTTTTTTCTTTTTTTAAATTTATTTTATTTTATTGAAGAACAAATAACAATGAGACAGTTTCAAATCAATTTAGTAGGACAGATTCAACAATTAATGCATTGCACATTGTTTTCATAGTGGCTTTTTGTTGTACAAGGTGTATACAGTATACTCTATCTACAAACATTATTAGAGCACATGCGTCTATTCAATGAATTAAGAGAATGTAGCTGTATACCTATGTTTTTTCAAAGATGAATTAGAGTACAGTTTCAATAATTAATACTTTTTACATTGTTATCTTCCTAGTGGTTACCCACAGTACAAGGATCAGGCAGAATATTCTGTTTAAACACTATTAGTGCAAATCTTTCTTCTCAAAGAATTACGCAAAATAACTGAGTATTTATCCTAACTGTACTGTTTATACAAACACAGAATGGTTCTTCCTTTGTATTCCTCATTTTTATTTAGTCCTGTCAAAGATGGGTATTCTATTGTTGTTCCATTATTATAGGTGCTTGAATTCAGCAAAACAATCCAACACAGTTCATTAGTCCACAATAGCAGTGGGTAATTCAAAGAAGTTGTTGACTAGAGCCTTTTACATCTTAGCTTATTATGGCCATATTTTATCTAATTTTCATACTTATCTGCTAGATGGTTAAGATCAAGATAAAGCAAGACCTATATAATAAAAACTGTAACTTTTGTATCTAATGGGGTCAGTCAAGTGCCCTCAAGGTTTATCCTGTAACCCTGCACCTCACTCTGTAGATTCTTTGTTAGTGTCCACCATGTAGATGAGTCACGGCTAGTGCTTGATCACTTTGCTTTCTGTGAAAGCCTTAGAGAAAGTTTTTTCTCCAGGTGCCTCTCCTTAGGCACACTATAGATCATCGATCACATTCCCCTGTGGCTCCATAATCTCATTGATCAGAAAATTTGGGGCACAACTGAGTTCCATGATGTTACAGTACAGGTTCTCCTATGTCCTGATTCTTCACTGACCTTGAGAGGCTAGGGCCAAAATGTTGACTGACCTTGCAGCCCTTCCATTTCCCCAATTTTTGATTTTCAATGTTAGGTTCTTAACCATCCAGAAGAAGAGCTGATTATTACCCTGTAACATATAGCAGTTCAGTTTACCCTAACTATCTGACTAAATTCTTTCTAGTTGTTGTTATATTTTTCTATTTATATTTATTCTTATTTCTTATACTAGGAAGACTATACAATATTTGCACATTTGTGTCTGGTTTATTTCACTCATGAGTATATATTCAAGTGGCATCCACTCTAATATAAAGGCTTCAAGTTTATCATTCTTTATAGATGAGTAATACTCCATTGCATAAAAATACCACATCTTTTTTCATCCATTCCTCATGTGACAGGCATCTAGGTTGTTTCCAAGATTTGACTGTCACAAATTGTGCTGCTATAAACATAGGTACACATATATCACTATGATATGATGTTTTCAGTTCCTCCGGGAAAATACCCACTAGGAGGATAGTTGGCTTGAATGGGATTTCCAGTCCTAGTTTTGTGAGGAGACTCCATACTGATTTCTACAATGGTTGTACCAGTCTACATTCCCACTAACAGTGGAAAAATGTTCCTTTTTTCCCCACATCCTCTCCAGCATTTGCTGTTGGTTGATTTCTTTATGATAGCCATTCTTTCTGGAGTGAGATGATATCTCAGTATTGTTTTAACTTACATTGCATGGATGTCTAGTGATGTGAGGCATTTTTAAATATATTTATTCAGTTCTTCAATTTTGTCCTCTGAGAAGTGTGCAGTCACCTCAGATGCCCATTTCTGCATTGGGTCTTTAAATTGAGGGCCCTAATACATCTTAGTTCTTCATAAATTCTAGAGAGCAGACCTATCTCTGAGTTAAGATTTTTTTCGAAATTTGTGGGTTATCTTTTCACTTTGTTGACAGTTTCTTTTGACATATAAAAACTTCTCAATGGGAGTTGATCCAAGTTGTTAATTCTTTCAAGTGTTTCCTGTGTGAATACATGTTTGTTCATGATCTATTTACCTACCCCTATGTCTTCAAGAGTTCCTCCTAATTTCTCTTCCAGGAGATTGAGTGTTTCTGTTTTAATGTTTAGATCTTTAATCCATTTTTACTTTAGCTTAGTGCATGGTGATAGAACTGGGTCAAGTTTCAGTTTTAGACATTTAGAAAGCCAGTTTTTCCAGCACCATTTAGTAAAGAGGCTATTTTTCTTTCAGCAAGAGTGTTTGACCCTTTTGTGGAAGATTAGGTGGCTGAGTGTGTTCATAGAGGCCTCTGCATCTTCTAATCTATTCCACTGATCCTCAGGTCTATTTTGTTGTCAATACCATATTGATTTTATCACAGTTGATTTGTAATATAATTTCAAGTCAGGAATTGTGATGCCTCCTGACTTTCCTTTGTTGGCCAGGATTGCCTTTGCTATTCTGGGTCTTTTTTGGTTCTAAGTAAATTTTAGGAATGATTTCTCTAGGTCTTGGAGGTATTTTGGTGCCAGTTTGACAGGGATTGTGTTGAATCTGTACAACAATTTAGGCAGTGTGGTCATCTTCATAACGCTGGTTCTTCCTATCCAGGAGCATGGAATATCTTTCCATTTTCTGAAATCCTCTATGATCTCTTTTTGCATAGTACTGTAATTTTCTTTGAAAAGATCTTTGATTTCTTTAGTTACCTGAATTCTGAGGTATTTCGTTTTCCGCAGTGCTATTGCAAAAGGTATTGTTTCTCTATTTTCCCTCTCAGTGTGTTTGTTATTTGTGTAGAGGAATGCTATTGACTTTTGAGTATTGACTTTGTATACTGCTGTGCTATTGAATTTGTTTGTCAACTCTAGGAGTTTCTTGGTGGAGTGTATTGGGTCTTCCAAATAAGTATCATGTCATCTGAAAAGTGTTCATATTCATTTTATTTCTCCTTCTTGTCTAATGGCTGTAACTAATGATAGGAGGGATGATAGAGGACATCCTTGTCTTGTACCATATCTAAGGGTAAAAGATTTCAGTTTTCCCCATTTAGAATTATATTAATCATTGGGTTGTCATAGATGGCTTTTATCAAGTTAAGGTACAGTCCATCTATTCCAATTTTCTTTAGGACTTTGAACATGAATGAGTGTTGGACTTTGTCAAAAGCTTTTTGTGCATCAATTGAGATGATCATGTGGTTTTTACATTGCAGTGTATTAATATAGTGTATTACATTTATAGAATTTTGAACACTGAACCATCCTTGCATCCCTGGGATGAATCCTACCGAGTCATGGTGTATGATCTTCTTCATGCTTTGCTGTATTCTGTTTGCTAGGAATTTATTGAGGATATTTGCGTCTATGTTCATGAGGGAGATTGGCCTATAGTTCTTTTTGTTTGTGTCTTTCCCTGGTATTGGAATTAGTATAATACTTGCCTCCAGAAATGATTTTGGGAGGACTGCTTCCTTTTCAATTTCATTGAACAGATTGAGGAGTGTAGGGATTATATCTTCTATAAATTTTTTATAGAATTCAGCTGTGAATCCATCAGGACCTGAACTTTTCATTGGCAGGCTTTTTATTACATTTCCTCTCTTGTTTTCTGTTATTGGCTTATTATCTATTTATTTATTTTCTTATCTTTATTTTGTTGACATACAAATATCAATGAGACAGTTTCAAGACACATTAACAGGACAAATTTGATAAATTAATAAATTGCAAACTGTTTTCATAACGCTTTGGTATCGAACAAGGTGCATACATATTTTTATACTTACAGACATTATTGAAGATGTCTCCTATCAGTAAATTAAGAGAGTGTAGTTGTTTACTTATCTTATTTTTTACACCTGAATTATATCACAGATTCAACAATTAATACTTTCTACCTTGTTATTTTCCTAGTGGTTCTAGTCCTACTAGAAGCCGACATAATATCTTGTCCAGCCACTATTAGTGAAAATCTTGTTATTGTCTTATTGAGAGTTCTTCTATCTTCTTGATTCAGTTTTCGTAATTTGTAACATTCAAGGAATCTGTCAATTTCTTCTGTGTCTTCTATTCTTTGAGTGTAAAGATTCTCCAAGTAGTTGTGGATAATCTGAATTTCCACTGAGTCTGTGGTGGTTTCACCTATATCATTCCTTATTATTTGTATTAGAATTTTTTCTTTCCTCTTTTTGATGAGATAGCTAGGGGTTTATTGATTTTGTTTACTCTTTCAAAGAACCAGTTTTTTGATTCTTTGATTGTTTGAACTGTTTTCTTCATCTCAATTGAATTAATATTTGCTCTAATCTTTATGATTACTTCCCATCTTCGGGCTCTGGGTTTAGTTTGCTCTTCCTTTTCTAGATGTCAGATGTGCAATATTAGTGTGTTTATTTGTTCCCCTTCTGTTTTCCTAATATATGCATTCATAGGTATGATTTTTCCGTCTGAGAAGTGCTTTCATCACATCCCATAAATTCTGATAAGTTATGGTTGAATTTTCATTGAATTGTTGATATCGTTGAATTTCTTTGGGTGTTGTTTAATTTCCATGAATTTAGCTGGTTTTTAATGTTTCTTTTGTTGTTTATTTCCAGTTTCATTGCACTGTGGCCAGATAATATGCATGGGATAATTTCTGTTCTCTTGCATATACTTAAGCATGATCTATGGACTAGTATGTGGTCTATTTTAGAAATGAACCATGTGCAGCTGAAAAAGATGTGTATTCACCTCTGGTTAGATGGAACACTCTGTATATGTCCAGCAGGTACATTTGTTCCAAGATCTGGCTCAGTTCTGCCCTTTCTTTGCTAGTTTTTTGTCTGGTTGACCTATCTTTTTGAGAAAGGAGATAAGAAGCTCTCCTGTTAAGATTGTGGTCTTGGATATTATATTTTTCATGTCCATTAAGATTCATCTTATATAGTTGGCTGCTCCTGTGTTTGGTGCATAGATATTTATGAATGTTACCTCTTGCTCTTGAATTTTTCCCATTACCAATATATAGTGGCCTTCTTTATTTTGTTTGATCCTTCTTGGTTTGAAGTTGAGACTGTCTGAGATCAGAATTACTACTTATGCTTTTTTCTGAGGTGCTGGGCATGTAATATTGTTTTCCTTCCTTTGACTTTAATCCTATGTATGTCTTTTTGAGTTAAGTGTGTTTCTTGTATACAGCATATAGATGAATTTTGTTTCTTAATCCACTGTGCCAGTCTATTTCTCTTGATGAATTGAGTCGCTTTACATTGATGGTTATAATTGAAATGTGTTGAATTATGATTATCATGTTATTTACCTGCTGTTATTTACTCCTTTGTATCCTGAGTTTAATTGTTTGTCCTGTTTAGTGGGTTCCTTCTGTTCTAGTTTGTGGATTTCTGGTCATTGTGGTCTCTCTCTAGAACATCTTTCAGTAGCCTGTGTAGGGATGGCTTTGTCATCATGAAATTCTTTAGTTGTTCTTTGTTGTGGATGTATTGCACTTCTCCATCATACTTGGAAGAGAGTTTTGCACTGTATAGTACTCTGGACTACAATTTGTTTTCATACAGGACTTGAAGAACTCTGCTTCATGTTCTCCTTGCCTTCATGATTTGTGTAAATTGGCTGTAATTCTGATGGGTTTTCCTTTGAATGTGATCTGTTTCTTTTCTCTAGCAGCTTTCAATATATTATTGTTGTGTTGAATTTCTGGGATCTTGACTATTATATGTCTTTGTGTGTTTTTAGTTGGGTTGAAGTTATTTGGCATTCTTTATGCTTCAGTTACCTGAATGTAGGTTTGTTTCCTCATATTTGGGGAGTTTTCTCCTATTACTTCTGCCCATATTCTTTTTGTATCATTTGTATCATTGACTCCTTCATTCTCATTGATGCCAATTAATCTCACATTGTTCATTTTAGCATCATCTCGCAGGTGATGGATTATTTTTTCCTGCATCCTCATGTTTTTAAGAGATCCTTTCTCACCTTTTCATTATCTGCACCACTGTCTTCAAGATCTGAATCTCTGTCTTTGCTTTCACTCAAATTTTTTTGCAGAGTTGTGATTGAGATTTTATGTTCTTCTAGATCTCTTTGACTCTGTTTCATGCTATGTATTTCTTTCCTGTGTTGTTCATTCCATGAATCCATCATATTTCTAATCTCCTCTATTTTTTTTAATCAATGTCTTCTTTAGAGGTAGCTACTAATTCTTTTACTGCAGAGTTTTTTGCAAATTGGTTTTCCTCCATATATTTCCATAATTGATTCTCTATTTCAGATGCTACAATTTTTAACATTTCTTTTTTTACTTCAGAAATTATTTCTGCTCTGAGTTTCTCTTTACTTTTCTGCTTTTGTTTCTTTGCTTGTGATGCTGTTAATTCATATGTTTCAGCTGGAATAGTGTTCTCTGCACTTGTGTTGGGTGGGCATTGGGCTTTCCCTGTACGTTTCTGGATTTGATTTATTACTTCAGATGCTGTGTATTCAAAAATTTCCTTTTTTATTTCAGGCAATAATTCTGGTCTGAGTTTGTCTATACCTTTCTGATATTCTTTCTTTGCTCCTGACTCTGCTATTCATTCATTTCAGCTGAGCTAGTGTCCTCTGCACCTGCCATGGGTGGGCTCAAGGCCTGAGTTTGCGTTTTATTCCTTGTCTTTGTCATTGTGTATAGTACTGACCTCTGACCTTTAGTGTAGAGGTT
>PVKA01009003.1:44136-70547 GCA_004027165.1 Ctenomys sociabilis
TTTTTTTTTTTTTTTTTTTTTTTTTTTTTTTTTTTTTTTTTTTTTTTTTTTTTGTCTTTTTTGAGACAGGGTCTCACTGTGCAGTTCAGGCTGGCCTTAAGCTCACTTTGTAGCTCAGGCTGGTCTCGAACTCACAACAATCCTCCTGCCTCAGCCTCCCTAGTGCTGGGATTACAGGCCTGCACCACCACGCCCGGCTCAATTGTCAACTTTAAAGTAACTTAATCTATGGTATTTTTGTGGCAATCTAAACTGACTAATAAAACAATCTAAGCCAGTTTGGAGCTGTGAAATTGAGTCACATGCTCAACAAATTTGAATCTTGAAGTACAAATTAAAATGGAGATATTGTCGATATACTTCAACAGGACTGAAATGGTGATTGGAATCTGACGCTGTTCGTTTCACAGCATCCCGTGATAGCATTGAAATTTTTTTGTCAGCGTTTCCACAGCCTAATGCTGAAATTACTCAGAATTTTCAAATACAAAATAAACTGCGCTGTTATTATTATCTTAAATGCTTTATAGAAAGGCTGACTGTACCTGCGGGAGGCATTTTTAGGAAAATGTTTCTAACATCATTTATAGAATTGAAAAACAAAATTAAAGTGCTTGTTAGATGCGGAAACGGTTTATCACCTTTGTGCTGTGTTTTTCAATGTGTTATTCCTAATGGAGCTGTGGTTTTGTTACATATTATGTAAAAAAGCTGTTTCTTATTTTTTCTGGTATCTACATTTTATATTCAAATGTATTAACTATACTTAGTAAAACAATTAATGTATTGCAATACTGAGAAGGATAGGTATTGCACAGGAGGAAAACTGATATATAGGAAGTGAAAAGGAATACATCTGTTCTCTTTTATCCAGCAAAGAACATCATTGTGAATGTACATGCTTATTTTTGAAGACTTCCCATAATATTTTGTCTTCTTGTTGCTATATGCAAAAGAAGCTCACCTGTCACTTTGATATAAATAGGTTTTCTGGAACAAGCCATGATTTTATATATCTTTGGACATTTATGTGTTCTTCTTGTAAATATATTTCTGAATCTATTTGATCTTGAATTTAGTCTTCTAAAAAATTATGATATAATAGCATCCATTCTTAGAACTACGATGAGAAAATGAAATCATTGTGCCAGGCGTGGTGGCGCAGGCCTGTGATCCCAGCACTCGGGAGGATGAGACAGGAGGATTGCTGTGAGTTTGAGACCAGCCTGAGCTACAAAGTGAGCTTAAGGCCAGCCTGAACTGCATAGTGAGACCCTGTCTCAAAAAGACAAAAAAAAAAAAAAAAAGAAAGAAAAAGAAAGAAAGAAAATGAGATCATTGCATAAAATCCTCTAACCAGAAGAGAAGCTGAAACTATATTTGTTCCCATGTAGTAGGAAGGCCCTGGAAGATCTTCTGAAAACCTAAATTTGACACTGAACAAGTAAGCGTGAATGTCTGGGGCTTTGAAGCTGATCAAAGACAGAAAAGAAGCCTTCCCTAGTAAAAATATTTTCAACTTCAGTAAAAAACAGGGAAGCCATCCACCCTTTCTCCTCTCACTGGTTCCATTACCCCGCCTGGCTCTCAGCCCCTCAGCCCGGGCCAAGCCCATCTCGGACTTTCGCCTGTTCCGCAGCCTAGCAGCTTCACTGACAGCACTGGCTGACTTGATTATTTTACCTGGGGGAGAAATTTAAATAACTAGTAAGTCAATACACAAATGAACCACAGATGACACAGTCATTAAAAATGATCAACTAAGTAGAAAATCACAATAGATATCTGAAGTTCTGCTAGGCTGAGACTGGTGATTCAGTTTAGCAAAATGGCAGAAATGCCAGATAATTAAATGGAGAAGCTTGGAAGGAAATTGCCCTATAAGGAAAAGATTCCTGCACACCCCTGGCTAATTATAGATCACTGGCAGATTTGGAGGAAACTGAGCTATACCATAAATTAGTAAAAACTCAGTCAAGATTGAAATCTTTATAATTGTTGGATTCTCAGGTTATGTATGTTTTCTTGCTGGTGTCCTTCATAGACAAGAGTGGCTGTTAAATATTCTGCAGTATGTCTTGTGGGAGTGGTAATCTCGCTGAAATGCTGGCATCTTTGTGCCCTCTCAGAGTGGGCAGAAATCTGTTTCACAGCCTTATTGGATGTATACGGTGAGTACGGCTCGTGATTGGCTTCTCTTTCTAGTAGTATATGCATTTAGGGGAAGTCATGGACTGCCATAAGCTGACAAAAGGAGAAGAAATGAGATCTCGTTCAGAGAGACTCAGCACAAAACGATGAGACACGAAGAAAGGAGGATTTTTATCAGATTACATGCAGGCATCCTTGTTGTTTGCAAAGAAAAGGGAGGGTAGCTTAGGGGATCTAAGAACCAGAATATGTTTCAAAAAATTCATTATGGACAGAGTACTGAAGAAAAGGACACCGATTTATTTTATAGAAATGATTACGAACTGTCTATCCCTAGTCATAGGAGTTTGTCACTAATCAAAAATTTCTTTGCATAAAACATTTCACCAATATGAATGACAGCCATGAGATCTGAAGGGATTGTTTGGTGGTTTGTGCAGATAGATGAGCAAAAACAACACCACCCCTGAAACTAGACCTTTTTGTAGGGTTTTGGGACAAGGTTAAAAAAGAGAATATAGTCCTTAAATATAACATGTCAAGAAAGTAGAGGCTTAATGCAAAAACTGGTAGTTATTGTAAACAAAAAGTAGATAGTATTTTTCTCACAGCAAAGCTCATGATCTGAAAATCATATATTTTATCTATATCTTTAATCTCTAGTGTGAGCACATATTAAATTAGAAAATATCAATTAAAGGGCCAGGGAGATAGCTCAGTAGCAATGCACCTGCCTGGGAAGTGTGACGTCCCGAGTTCAATCCCCAGCATAGAGAGAGAGAGAGAGAAGGAAGGAAGGAAGGAAAGAAAGAAAGAAAGAAAGAAAGAAAGAAAGAAAGAAAGAAAGAAAGAAAGAAAGAAAGAAAGAAAGAGAAAGAAAGAAAATGTCAAATTTTAGCTCAACAGCCTGGAGTGCCTGCTTAGACAGAACACAGTGGCTAGGTTCAATCTCTGGTGTGCTGTGCTGGCCCCGCCCCCAGCTCATGCTGAGATAACCGAGACTGGGCGTGGTGGAGCACACCTGTAATCCCACCACTCACAAGGCTGCAAACAGGACAATCTGTAATCCCAGCGCTGGGGAGGCTGCAAACATGACGGGCATCACAAGTCATAACTGAGCCCCAGAAGCAAATACATGCACACAAAAAAAATAATAATAAAAAATGTTGAACAGTATTTTTAAAAGAGAAATACTTAGCAAAACATAAAAGACAAAAAGAAAGACCAAAATAATTTGGTTATGGTCACATACATTCTTCTTATGTTCAATAATTGGACAAATGGAGGAAAAATGAACATAAACATGAAATGGTCAGGAAAAAAATGAGCATGAAAAGATGAACATTTTCTAGAACAAAAATGCTTTCACTCAGGCATAATTCATGAGCCTCTAAAAGTTTGAAAATGAATTCACTTCATTATTCTCATCAAATAATTAGAAATGGCACAGCACTCTCTAAGAGAAAACTAATAAAAAGGCGACATGTTCTGGTACAATAGTTTCAATTTGTACAAATTATTTTGTAAGAGTAGATTTTGTACCAAGCCACAGTGTTATACCCTCATATGGCATTTTACTATCTTCTGATGTCCTCTGGCACTAATAGCAAGACTGAAGAGATATGGGAAGCCAAGCCCTAGTTTTCCTCCCATCGGGACAGCTGTGAAACCTCCTGATTGTATCACAGCTTTTCCAAATCAAAGACAATTTTGGCTTATTGACAGAGAATAAGAAGTTAATGATGATCTGATGGTGGCCCCTTCCCACTGTGAAAACTCCCCATTGACTGTAAAATAAATGCAACATTTTCTCATTTCACATTCAGGGACAGCTAATTTATTCAATTTAAGCATGATTCACTATAAAGTTATATAAAATATAATTTAAATTTATAAACTCTACCAGTGGTGTACAAATACCTACTGGCACCTTCTTGAGGACAAGTTTCATAATCAAGATCCATACCACCTCAGGGAGAAAAGCATGGACAATTGAAGAAAACATATAAGAATGTGAAGAATAATTGAACAATGCTACCTGAATGACATTTAATTGTGTGCTGCAAAAGCAATCTGTAGGGGGAGAGAGAGAGAGAGAAGAGAGAGGGAGAGAGACAGACACAGACACAGACACATAAACAAACACAGAAAGAGACAGAGCCATAGAGAGAGAGACACACACACAGAGGGAGACAGAGAGAGAGACAGAGAGACAGAGAGAGAGAAAGAGTCTCTCTGACTTTTACTATTGGCCAGCATCTGTGGTGTAAATCTTCCTACTAGGACCATATAGAAGCTAGCAATCAATTGCAATTGATCACAGAATTTAATAGTTGGCTCCAAAAGCTGATGTAGCTCACTGAAACTCATAAGACTGGTGAGTATCTTCAGAAAACCTGCTCAGATTTCTCACTCTTCCTAACAATTAACTTTCTGGTTTATAAAATATAACTGATGAAGCCAGGCGTGGTGGTGCAGGCCTGTAATCCCAGCACTCGGGAGGCTGAGGCAGGAGGATTGTTGTGAGTTCGAGACCAGCCTGAGCTACAAAGTGAGCTTAAGGCCAGCCTGAACTGCATAGTGAGACCCTGTTTCAAAAAGACTAAATAAATAAATAAATAAATAAATACATAAATAAATAAATAAAATATAACTGATGATTTCTATATTACAGTACAATCCTGCTGTTCAACTGTGATAGTAGTATACTATGAAGTACTGTTCTATATTTTTAATCTCAAAAAGGATTCAATAGTCCTATTTACTTTTATTATAAATATATTAAATGCTAAGGATACATAAACTAATAAAATATTATCTTAGTGAAATTTTAAAGTAAAATATAAGTATGAACTATAATATATCACTTGATATTAAGACAGACACTAAAATAAATGAGATCATAAATTAATGATTAAATAATTGAATTCTCAAAAAAATGCTGTAAGAAGTTTAAACTTCACCAAAATACATTGGCTTCAACTCCTAGATGTTTAAAGATATGTTTGTGATCACCATATCTGCTATATTGCTTGAATTTTTTGGTACTGATAGAAGTAGCATACTTGAAAAGAGTTTGCTTAAAACAGAGGTTAAAGATTAAGGATTGGGAGATAGCAACTGTTAATGTATTTGTTTTTATTATGTCTTAAAAATTATGGATCGTTTAGTTATTTTACTATACTCTAATGATAGGCTTTATGAGTTGTAACTGATAAAAGAAATTTACCATGTATAAAGAAGCTTCAGAATGACTTTAGATTTACATTTTAAGTAGGTTTAAATTGATTCAGAATAACTTTCTCTTTGTTAGCATTCAGTGTTTCTTATACTCCAACAATAAGTTGATTTGCAAAATATACAAAGTATATTTTCAAACATTTTCCTTATTTATAATGAACATTTTTCTAGCTATAGATATTCTTAAATATGATTCACTGTACCCGAAATTGAATATAGTTCCAGCATGCTGACTGTAAAATTTCTGTTGAAATTTAACCCCCCAGTGTGAGGTATTAAGAGGTACCATTTTAGTATTGACTAGGGTGTTTCCATATTGGACAACTAGGAGGTATTTAGCATTTCACAGTTTGTCAGGGCGGAGCCCCAAGATTGCCTACTGGGGGTGACTTTAGGAACAGTGAGAAAGGAACCTAAAAGACACACAGAATTTTCTTCCTTGCCTTGCCATGTAGTGTTCTGTAGTGTGTCAGCTCTCTAACAGGCAGCTCATCATCAAATGCCTTAGACCTCAAGAAAAATGAAATAGAACTTTTACGAAATGAAAGTAACAGCATGAATCAGATTTTTGTGTGAAAAATCACTATTTTTCACTGATTATTAAAATTCTAAGGGCTGGAGAGTTTATCAGCCTTTATAGCTGAGTAATAGTCCATTGTATAAAAATGCCACATCTTTTTCATCCATTCATCATGTGACGGGTTGTTTCCAAGATTTGGCTATCACAAATTGTGCTGCTATACACATAGGTACACTATGTTATGATGTTTTCAGTTCCTCTGGGAAAATTTCCAGTAGGGGGACAGCTGTTTTGAATGGGATTTCAATCCCAGTTTTTTAAGGATTCTCCATACTGATTTCCATAATGGTTGCACCAGTCTGCAGTTCCACCAGCTCCAGCGGTGGAGGAGGGTCCCTTTTCCCGCAGATCCTCTCCAGCATTTGTTGTTGGCTGATTTCTTTATGCTAGCCATTCTTTGTGGGGTGAGACGGTATCTCAGTGGTTTTTCTCCAGGTTATTTTTATATTTTTACTTTGCTACTGGGGTTCAAACTCAGGACCTAGCACTTACCAGGTAGGTGCTGATGTCACTGAGCTATTTCCTGCCCCTGAGTCGTGAGCCAGATTTTTTTTTTTTTTTTTTGCAGTACTGGGGAGCACTTATTTTACTGAGCTGTCTCCCTGGCCCCCAAAACAGACTTTAACACTGCCCTTGATATATACTTATTAGTGGCAAATTCTGTCAATAATTTTCTGAAAATAACCACATTGTTTTTAGTAAATATTTTCATATAATAGGTTTGCAATTGTTCTAATAGTTAAATATGTAATTTCATTAAATATAACTGATTTACAGAAAATAATTTCTTTAATTAAATTAATCTTTACCCTGCTACTCAGCTTCTGGGCCACCTTTGCTATAATCACAGAATAACCTCAAAAATAAGAGCTCAATTCACAAGCTGTCCATTCTGACTTCAGCTCTTCTCCATAACACTCTGAGAAATTCTTCAAGTTTTCTAGGAAATGTAATGCATTTTATTTGCACAGATTGGCCTGTTTCTCTCAGTGAGAAAGCTGTTTGAGCTACTTGATATTCCTTATCTGGAGTAAAAGAGGAGAATTTCTTTATATGTAGAATATAGAAAGGCTATATATATATACATATGTACATATACATTATATATACATTATATATACATAGTATATATAAATTATATATATGCATTATATATATATATAGTTTCTTTTTATACCATAAGCATTATATAGTTTCTTTTTATACCATAAGCATTCTTGCATTTTTAAAATATAAAAATAGGCACACACACACACTTTGATGAATGCTGATGAATATGCATATATGTACACTGCCAGTCAACATTTAAAAACTCCTAGGTTAAAAAGTAAGAGGACAGATTCTTTTGGATGATATACATTGGATACACCAGACTTCTTATCAAGGTAATTAACATAATTTATCAGTGGAACACGCTGTGCAACTTTTTAAACACATAATATATGTGTATATTTATGCTTTACTGCTTTAAGAATTTTTCCATGCTTGCCATGCTCAGAAATGCATTCACTGGGGTAGGTGGCACTTACACGTGATGCAGCTTTGTTCTCTCCACCTCTCCTTTTTCTCCACCGTCCCCTGCCCCTTTACCTCTTGGCTCCTTTCCCATCCATAAGTGAACATTGTAGCACTTATTTTATGTATTTCATTTTTCTCTTTAATTTATTTCCCACTTGCATTTCTCATATGCTATTTGAAAATAGTTTCAGAATGTTAGAGTCAATGTTGGATTTACTTCTATAAAATATATTAATTGTAACGTATTGAAGCTCTCAGCATGCCTGAAGAAAAAAATGTATCAACAAACTATTCCATGGAGAAGTATTTTTCAGATGTGACTCTTTAAATTTGTCAATGATAATTAATAAGTTTATAATCTTCAGAGAAATAATAGTCATGTATTTTGATTGAGATTCGGAATCTATCAAGGTCTCAAAGTAATTCTCACTTATATGAAAAAAACCTACTTATTTAACAGCAATTTCAACCTACTCCATATTGTCAATGATTGACATCTATTTTAGTGATTCTTTGATTAAAAGGATAGATTAGCTTTATTAATGGCCTCAGGTTATTTAATAATGATGTTGATTTTCTGTATAGTTATTCTACGGCTGATTCATCAGTCATAAATTATGTATAAAAGTTTTATAGACTTTTAGTTCCTTTTCCCAAGATTGCCCTCCCTGTGGTCTGCACATTAGTTTTCATGAGCAAATTTATAATTTAACATTCAGATTAAAGTCTCAATTCTGGAACAAGTATATTGGTTAGAAAATCACAAATCTGTATTTGAGTTTCAGTAGACTTAAAATCATTAAAATAATCAAACTTTAGGCAGTTAGTATTTATCTCTAAGTCACTTAGGCAGAATACCATGAAATTGCATTTCTGCTATTTTGAAATGCAAGAGTCCTTTAGATGTGGTGTAAACGTAAAGAGCCCAATTAACTCATTTCTGACATTAGCTTACTCAGTGTTTGGAGACACTGCTTATTCCGATGAAAGAAAACTGTGGGCTATAATGAAACATTCTGCTGTCATAATCACAAATTCAACCCTTAAGGTTGTATTGTGCCACTTAGAGCCAGCCAATTGTTTTTGTGGCTATGATTATGATATAAAATAGGAGTGATAACAAAATAAATTAGGTAACTACGGTTCAGTTTATCTACCAGACTGGACAAGACTTCATGTATTATGAAGTTTCCACTGTTCAAATGATAAAGCTAGGATATAGGAACAGGCATTCTTTAATCATTCCTCAACATCCACTCTTCCTTTCAAACCAATATAGCAGCTTTATTTGAATGTCTGTCTATCTTATTGAAATGTTCAGATACTTGGCAATACCTTATTATGAAGGTTATCACAAGTATAGCTAATGATACATCAGCTATCTGTTGGACAGAGCTTCCTACACTGCTTTGTTATAAAATAAGTAGATTCGAGCAATTCAGATTTTGCTGCTGCTATTTATTTTTTTCCACCTAAAGCACATATGTGAAAATAGGAGATGGACAGGCTGAGTTGCAACTTGAAATACGAAATGTACAACCAAGGATTGTAAGTTTACATACTTGATACCTCCTTGATCAAATTCAGACTGAACTATTTACTTCTGAGCAATGATTTTTTTTTAAATAAGAAAAATATAATCCTGTTTTTGAAAGTCATCATGGCCAGTTTTCTTTCTCAAGTAATTTACCTTAAGCTGATGTAATCATAACTAGGAGAGCAGCGCTGACAGAAATTGAGCCTAGTACTAAAATGTCAAAAGAACATTGCGCTCAACAGACCATAGGATCACCAAGCACTTCTCTTTGAGTGGTTACACAATTGTGTAACTTCTGTGGTAAAGACAGAAGGACCAAACCCAAAATCTTTGTACAACAAAATTGATTATAATTATGAACTCATAACTGTCTGATGTACATCTGAAGAAGAAAAAAAAGAAGAGCTTGAGAAAATAATCTCAGAAAATTAAACAAATCCTTGCAACTAGGACTCAATAAATAACCAGCTGTATTTCAGTCCTTTCCATTGTCTGCACTCCTGAGGCTGAGAACGCTGGAGTCCTCTGCAGTACTCCTGACCCTGTACTTATCCAACAGCGTAATGATGTTTCGACCCTCTTTCTCATTTTCTAAGTAGTTTGAAAATGTTTTCTGTCCTCATTTGCAAAGCTTACACAAAGTCTTACTGCTAATGGATCAGGTCAGTCCCTGTGATCATCTTGCTTTTCCCTGCCTTCCATAATTTTCTGATTGAATTTATTCCACATATTGCTGCCAGCTAAATCTTTCTGATGTTAGCTCAAATTATGCTAATGTTTTCACTTCATTCTTATTCTTTCAAGCATACCCAAAGACACGTGCACACACACACACACACACACACACACACACACACACACAGAGTAAAATTCAAATCTAATATTTCTATTTTTTTAGTATTATTATCTGTCCTTCTTTAAGATTAAGAAGTTCATTTCAATGAAGGACAACTTGCCATTAATCCCTGTCAAAATGTTGCCACTCTTTTTGAACACATTTACCTCATCGTTATTACCACTATTTTATTATAAAACTAAAAAAATAGTTTTAAATGGTATGAAATTTCAAAATAAGAGTGTGGGAGAGTAACTATGGTTACTACATTGCACATTGTGATCTTCTTAGTAGTTGTTTGCATTATAAGATGTATACATAAAAAACTGGTCAAACAATACAGGTATGAATCTTTCTTTTCAACCTATTAACAGCAAGTAGCAGAAAAATAAATAAATGTATACACACATGATAGCTAAGATAGTTATATTATTTTTCCCTTTATAGATATGTATTTTCCTAATTCTCCCACTTATTATTAATGATTTACTTACTATTGTTTCTTTTTTTTTCTACTCTATAACTCGAAAAAATAGGTCCTTCTTGAATTTCTGACTATGGATTTGTATTTTCACCACTGTTTAGGGTTGCCCAATTTTGCCTGAGTGACTTTGCCTACATCCATATATTCAAATCACACATGTAAACATACATAAATCCAGCAGATGACTTAACTTATACTTCTTTCATAAAACACTTGCTTATGTTTAAATATTCTGATTATAAATACCATGGTTTCAACATCTCTTATTAGATTTTTTATACTGTAGTATTACAACTTTCTTGGTCTTGTCCTTTTACTTATTTATGAGATGGGCATTTTCCTATTTGCTGGAAATCAGTACTCCATTAAGCATTTTATAAGATGTAGAAAGCTGAGTAATTATCTTAAATATTCTTGAAACATTAATATTTTATAAAGAATGTATTGAGAGTAACAAGTGATGTTTATCAAATACTAAAAAGCATCTTAAATATGCTCTGGTTTGTGAATATAAACTTTAATATAAAGTTGGTCATGCTACGTTTGAAATTCAACTGCTTTGAATTTCAGGACTGTGTGGAAAGGCTAAGGGCCCCTTCTTGTCATGAGGTTGTTGTGGCTCTGCTATAAGGTTCAGCTGGCCCATGTGGGAGAGATACGTTTTCCCCATTGCCTATGTAGAAAGATGGTACCCATCGATGAGGACCACAGACCTGGGGCAACCGAAGGCCACCTTGGAGCACTACCTTTAGGAGAAGTAGATGTCTCTTTCCACTGCTCTCTTCAACTCCAGTCTCAATGAACTGAATGCTTTTGCTTACAAAATCCTTAAAATATGAATAAAAAACTGAAGAAAACATTTCACCAGTGAAAGTGGATATTTCCATTGAGGGGTACTGGCACTTTTTCATCTATGCCTCACTGTGTCTTGCATATATAGATTGCTCACTTTTTTTCTGGTTCATGGTTTATTGCAGCTCTCAGGTGCATTTCTCATGTCTCTGTCACTGGGTTCTTAAAATATATCCTGGATATAATCATTATTTAAAAAAAAAAAAAAGCTCTTTATACCACAATAAAGAAGGGGTATTGGAGGATGTCTTTATCATAGATTTCATCTGACTTAACTAATCCAGGCTAAAAGGATCCATTTATCTGTCTATCCTTGAGCTACTTGCACCTACACTACTAAATAAGACCTATCAATGATAGGTCATGCTGATTGTATTCGAATTCCTATCTATGTTATCAAATGAATTATCAAATATTTAAAAAAGAATTATCAAAGATTAATACAATATAAAATTTGTATTGTATGCTTTAGAGCGTTTGGTTTTTTGAGAAAGTGAAATGATGGCAAATAAATTGCCAATTTTACTCTTTGCAATTGTCATTTATTTTTTAAAGAGAATATAAAATAATAATAAACAGAAACAAAATAGAATTTAGCTAAACAAAATAACATGAACTTCGCATTGTTTGTTGTATTGCAGCTGCTGTCTTCAAATTAGTTGTTTAGATTATCACATATAGGCATAAAAATCAGAAAAAAGTTGTAAGAAATTTAAAAAAACAAAAAATTAAGCACTAACTGCTGCTTCAATAGATCAGAACAAATCAGCAGTACAATTATCCAAGCCATCCTGCATACATACATACATATCTCTCCCCCTGTCCTTATCCTAGTTTTTCTTTTCCTTTGAACAGATTCTTTCCTTTGCCACAGCATCTATTTTACTTTTCAGATTTTATTTACTCTTTCAGGTTCTCACACTAGTGAGACAATACAATGTGTACACATGTGGGTATGATTGATTTCCCTGTGGTCTAGGCAGCCAGAGAGATGGCTCAGTGGAATAAGCACTTCCCTGGCAAGCGCAAGCACGAGGGCCTCAGTTCAATCCCCAGTTCTGCAAGCAAACAAACAGAGTGTGGTTTCTAGTTTCATCCGTTTACCTATAAAAGCCTCAAATTTATCTTTATTATACCTGAATAATACTCTTCATTATGTAAAAATATCACATCTTCTTTATCCATTCTTCAAATGATGGGCATCTGGTTGTTTCAAGGATTTACCTATGACAAATTGCACTGTTATAAAGATGGGTACAGATAGAGTGCTGTGGCAAATGTTTTTAGTTCATTTGGGAAAATACCCAGAAGGGAAATACCTGGGTTGAATAGAACCTTCAATCTTATCTTTTGAAAAAAAAATCCACATTAATTTCCATAGTGGTTGCACCAGGCTGCACTCTTTCCAACAGTGGAGAAGGGTTTCTTTTTTCCACAGCCCTCCAGCACTTGTTATTGATTGACTTCTTCATGATAACCATTCTTTCTGGAGTGGGATGGAATTGCAGAGTTATTTTAACTTACATATCTCCAACGACCAGTGATGAACATTTTTGAATGTATTTATTCTCCATTTATATTTCTTCATCTGAGAAGAGTATATTCATCTCAGATGCCCATTTTTGGATTAGGTCTTTGAATTTTAGAGGCTTGAATTTTAAAAATTCTTTATAATTTCTAAGTAGAAGTCTTTGTCAGAGGAACAGTTCACCATAATTATTCCCCAATTCCTGAGTTTTTTGTTTTATGATGTTGGTGATTTCTTTTCTCATGTAGGGACCCTTCAAAATGACATGATCCCAGTTGTTGATACACTAAAGTATTTCCTATTCAATTTGTATTTTGTTCATGAACTCTCTACCTGTCACTATGTCTTTAAGATTTCTTCCTACTTCTTCCTCCAGAAGATTTCATGTTTCTATTTTAATATTTAAATCTTTGAAGCATTTTGACTATAGTTTAGTGCATGGTGATAGACATAGATTTAATTTTTGCCATTGGCATGTGGAAAGCCTGTTTTTCTAGCACTGTTTACTAAAGAGGCTAACTTTTTTCCAGTGAGCATGTGTGGCCCTTTGTCAAAGACAAGGTGGATGAGTGTGTTTGTGGTTGTGTCTACATCTTCTAATCTCTTCCACTGATCCTCATGTTGTGTTTTATTTCTTGCCACCATTGTGCTAATTTTGTCACAGTAGCTTTGTAGTGTATTTCAAGTCAGGGATGTCATGCCTCCTGCCTTTCCCTTGTTGCCCAGGATTCCTTGGGCTATTCTAGGTCTCTTCTGGTTACAAGTGAATTTTAGGAATGTTTCCTCTAGTTCTGTGAGGTATGCTAATGGCATCTTCATCGGATTGTATTGAATCTGTGTAAAAGTTTTAGGATTCACTGTTAGGTCTAGCTTTCCAGAGCAAGGAATATATTTCCATTTTCTGAAATCATCTTCTATCTTTTCTCAGTCAATTTTCTTTAAATAAAAAAAAATCAGAGAAGAGTTAAGGGCAACCCATTCATATACCATGAAAGAAAATCATTCATTTTTATCCAGGAAAAATAATGATATTGTGAGAGATATTGCTGAACTTCTGTATTTATTTGAACACAACTAATATTTTAACCAAATGAATACAGTAAAGCAGAGCTATATGATATTTTGAATACCAGAAGTTTCAATGAAATGCAGCAAAATAATTTTATCAATAGCATAATATAAAAATGATGCTATAGGCGCCACCAATAACCAAGTGAAGCCAGATATCTAGAATTAAATATACACAAGTCTTAGATGAAAATTGTGGTTTGAATACAGAACAAAATACTATATGATTATATTAAAAAGTAAATGCTATTTTCACACAGTTTTAATTAAAAATGTTTGTTTAGCACAGTACTGTTCCACTACCCTAACCTTAACTAAACAAATGCTGCATTTTAATCAGAATACAGTTAGAATTTGTTATTAAATCTAGTTTATTGTACTTAAAGATGGAGTTTGAATCTTATTAATGTTTATGTAGTAAAGCCTCATAACTCTTAGAATATGAAATGTGAAAAATGAATGCTTTGTAAATGAATATTGATATGAAGAAAACATAGCAATTGTTTTGAAGAAAGTATCATTGCTCAAACTAACAGTTTTCATTTATTCCACTCTCTTGGCATAGGGTATTTTATTCAACCACCTGGTATCCTTACCTCATGTTTCATGTTTGTTTTTTTCTTATGTGTTATTTTTCAATTCTTAATAAGTAACTTACGTTGCTATTTTATATGGCCAATTTTAAACTTGAAATTTACCACAGGCTGGGGAGATAGCTCAGTGACATAAGCACCTGCCTGGAGAGCACAAGGTCCCAAGGTTGATGCCTGGTAACTAATGCCATGTCACCCCAAAGACAGGCATGGTGGCACATGCCTGCAATTCCAACACCAGGAAGGCTGAGGCAGGAAAATGACTATGAGTCTGAAGTGAGTAGCAAGACCCTACATCAAATATAGAAATAATAAATAAATGAATAAATAAATAAACTTATGACATTTTTGTCCTTTCTTGTGTTTTGTTCTTTCTTTATTGAAAATAAAGTTGGAATAATTTTTCTTCTGTAACTAAAGCTTCTTTTAATATATCTTTTAGTGCAATTAGGCATGTACAAATGACAGTTAATTAGTTTTAATTCACTTGCAGCTTAATTTTACATGTATATAAATATAGGTTTATATACATATATAGATATGAATTATAGATATTGAATGTATTATGTTTTGTGTTGTTTTTGTTTCTTTTTGTACCGGCAATCAAACTTGGGTCCTTGAGATTTCCCAGAAAGGTATTGTGCCACTGATCTATATCCCCAGCCGCTTAAGTGTATTTTTTTTTTATATATATTTTGTATTTAGGACACAGCGTGTACAGGGTTCACAAGGTCTCACTGTGTAGATCGGACTTGCAGTGATCCTCCTGCTTACAGCCTCCTAAATGCTGGGATTGCAGGCATGCGCCACCATGCCCAGTCTCAACTGCCATCTCAGGGTACCCCAAGGGCTGGGCTAGCACAGCAGGCCAGGTGATCAAACTCCTGGCCCATGCATCTGCGTAAGCAGGTGTTTAATCTGCTGAGCTATTTGGCCAACCCTCTCAAATATATTTTAGACATTTAATCATGGCTCACTGGTTTAAAAATCAAAATCAAATTGTTATTCACTTGATAATAATATTTTTTATCTAATTGCCTTTAACTTCCCAACTATTTGAACAACAATAATTTTAAATAGCTTCCACAAGTTGATTTTTTAATATTTATTTTCTTCTTTCTGTAATTTTATATCTCTTTTCCTTTTGCTTTAAAAAAATCAATTGTAGGAGATCCTTCAAAGTATCTTCAAGTTTAACTTACTCTTTTTTTTTCTCTTTCAGAACTCCAATTGAAAAGCTAAATGCATTCCATTTTGTCTTAAATGTGCTTCATATTTTTTCATATTTTTTAACCTATATTTACTTTCCGAGCCACCTTTTTTTTTTTTTCTGCATTTGGTTTTGTAAAGTCTCACAATGCAGCTCAGACTCATGGTGATCTTCCTGTTTTGAGCCTCCTGGTGCTGGGGTTACAGGTGTGGGCTGTTACTATGCTGGGACTCTGGTCAGCTCAGACGACCCTGGCAGCCGGACTGGAGCAGCATTCGGTGCCTGGGACCGTACTGCAGTCCCTGAGCTTGCCTAAGCTTCCCTAAGCAGGTACTTTAGTCTGTTGAGCTATCTCACTGGGCCCAACATCTTTATAATTATACTTACTTTTCAAAAAAGCCCCAATACTTTATTCAGCCCTTTGTATTATTAAGATCTTGTGAGTCACAGTTAAAAACTTTGGAGTATATTCCAGGGTCTTTCTGCTCTGTGATTGAATAGCAATTTTGATTTTTCTTTCCCGGATGATGAAACTAATGCTACCATTTACTGAGTCCGTCATTGTTTATTTTCACCTTGTTTTCTTGTCCCCTCTGAAGTTGCCCACTAGATTCCAGGCAAAGGCTTAAGGAAGGCTCACAGGCTACTGCTGCACCTGCCCTGAAATCGCACCCCTCATTCCTTACTATTGTGGCAGCCCTGAACTGTAATTTTGTCTGTAAATTTCACATTTCAAATGTTTAGGTCTCTACTTTTTCTCAGCCTATGTGCATCGTTTCTGCAAATGTCTCCAAAAGCGAAGTGGCAAACAGCCTTAGAGCATGTTCACTGTATTTTTCTCCTTTCCTTTTTTTTTTCTCTCGGGAATTTTGGGCCCTGAAGTCCTGGCTACTAAGCTACTTTTCAATATCTTCCAACACCAGTTTTCATTTTTAATCTAAGTTTTTTATTTACTCGTGTTGAGAGATATTGTCTGCTCTAAGCATTTCTACCATGGCTGGGAAATAAAATTCCTTGGAGTTAGTTTTCAATCCAGTTTCCTTACAAAAGAAAAAGAGGAAGAGGTATAAAGGATGATAAAAATTGACAATTTCAGAAGAATGCTTTTAACATTATAAAACTTAAAAGTAAATTCTCAAGACTTCAGTAAAATAAAAGCAAACTCTGTTGTAACACATGCTGCCTTGGTAATTAGTAGTAAGGCTTATGGCTGACTGCCACATAGGTAAAATCATTACAACTTGTAATGAGGAAGAGATACACACTGCCTGAATAAATCAATAGCTCTTAAAGTTTTAAGCCCATTTAGTAGTTCAATAGTTTCAGTGACCTAACTGTATTAATAAACTAATTAAAAATTTTATGCGATCAAATAATATATTTTTCAAAATGCCAACAAACACTGATATTTTCATCTCCATTAATTACGTTCTGTTATTTTGATAAGCAGTATTTTATTAAGTGTTTCTATTTGAGTAGCATTAACTATCATAAAACATTTCAGTGTCTCAGTGAAAATTAGAAATTATGTCACAGCTTGCTCTACTTGGATGAAGATAAGTGCTTCTGTTACTATATTTTAACCTCATTTACACTTTTCTCATGGCCCTCATAATGGAGGACAGCATGATTTTGGGGTTTCTTTGTTCTACAGAGTTGCATTGTATACTATTTGAAGTATCAAGCTTTGTTTTATTGCTTTTATTCTGATAAAATATTCCTTCAACTATTAGGCAAAATCCCAGCTGGTGGGCTATCTTACAAGGCTCATTTCCTTTTACTATAGTAAAAACAAAAACAAAAAAATAAATGATTGCTGGCCCTTTTTCACAAAAAATATATTTTCTTTTATGGAAAAAAGGTAAAGCAGGGCCAGAGAGATAGCATGTGGTCTAGGCACCTGCCTGGCAAGTGCGGAGACCTGGGTTCAACTCCCGCCACATGCTGTGCAGACCCTGCACCATTCTGGCCACTGAAATTGGCTGTGATGCTGCACACCTGCAATCCCAGCGCTGTGGAGGCTGAGGCAGGAGGATTGCTATAAGTCTGTGTTGAATAGCAAGACCCAGCACCAAAGCAATCAAACAATCTATCAATTTTTAATGATAAAACAAAATTTCATACCAAATAATAGAATAACAATAGTTAATATATTGTATATTGCTAATCTTTTAAGTAGTTAGTAAGAGCACAGACATGGGCATTCAAATTTCTCCAACTGATATTGGCACATACCTTCCTTTTTAATGATCTAAAAGAGACTAATAATACAACTGACTTGCATTTTTTTCTCTCTTCCCTTCTGTCCTTTCTCCTTACACCTGTCCTAGTTCCTTCTGCCTTTTGAACAGTTTGTTCCCCATTTCACAATATTTTTTGTACATTTTCGAACTTATTTACAATTTCTGTTTCTTACACCATGAAGACCATATGATGTCTACCCAGGTGAGTCAGATTCATTTCACTCATGAGTGTTGACGCAAGCTGCATGCAGGTAAGAAACATGAACATTCCACGTCTCTTACCTATGCCTCAGTTGACTGCATTAGAGTTGCTTCTATAATGTAGCTATTACAAATTTTACTGCTATAAACATGGGTGCACACATACAACAATGGTGTGATGATTTTAATTCTACTGGGAAGACACCCAGAAGGAGAATGGCTGGGTGAGATGGACCTCTCATTCTAGATTTTTGAGAAATCTTTGTATTTATTTCCACAGTGATGTACAAGTCTGTACTCCCATAAGCAGTAGCGAAAGGGTTTTTGTACATGAAAGAAAATACCAACAGGCTGAAAAGACAAGCCACAGAGAGAACACATACTTTAGCAAATAGTCTCTCAGACAAAAGATTTCTATGTAAAACATATAAAGAATTTTTAAAAGTTGAACCTCCTTAAATTAACAGACCTAATCCAAAACTGGGCATCTGAAGAAACAAAACAATGCCAAAACCTGGGCATGTGAGATGAACACTTTCTAGAAATAAAAATGGCAAATACCTGTAAGAAAAAATATTCAACATCATTAGTCATTTGAGACATGCAAATTAAACCACACTGAGATTTCATCTAACCCCAGAAATAATAGCTAACATCAAGAAATCAATCAATGACAAATGCTGGGTAAAAACAAATTCAGTGCTAAATATGAATTTTTAATTGATGAAAATAAAAATCACGTTCTTTAAATTCCACTAGTTGGGTTGTGTGACCCACATATAATGGTTTTCCCTGCAAATAATATTCATTTATTTTATAAGTTTATCAAAGGGAATTTTTCAAATCTACTTAAGCGTAAGGTGAAAAAAATACTGTGATTCAAATATACAATTCATTGAGTTAAAATTTGACAAATGAAAAAATAAAGGCGGAATCATCCCAGAAAGTGAAGATTTTCTTTGCAATGTCTCTTGAATGAATAGACAAATTTTCTAATATAGTTTTCTGAAAAATTTAAAAATTATCAGTGCATAAGATGAAATGTGGAAGTTGAACTTAGGATTCTATGAGATTTTCTCTTTTTTTTATATATTTAGGACAGGGTCTATAGGGTCTCACTACACAGATCAGACTCGTAGTGATCCTCCTGTTTTCAGCCTCCCAAATACTGGGATTACAGGCTCCCGCCACCACACCCAGACTCAATCGCTGTCTCAGCGCACCCCGGGGGCAGGGCCAGCAAGGCATGCTGGATATTGAACCCTACTCCCTGCCTCTGCCTAAGCAGGCACTTCAGTCTGCTGAGCTAATAGACTGGCACAAGATTTTCAAATATTTATCAGAGTTCTTAATTTTGACACTATGTTCTCTGTTGTTTAGGTCAAAGAAGAAACAAGCCTTTTCCTCTAGATGTCAGAAAAAAATGTTTTTGACTTGTTTACAGGTATTACTTTTAATAAGTGCAATATCCACAATCTATTTTGTTACATGAAGATTAAGGAACACCTACGAATAAATCAAATAGTGATTTTTTATTATTACTCTGAAACATACTTTGATGGTAAATGTTGTAACTTGCTAAATTCTAAGGCTTGCATACAATGCAAACCATACCGTGCTGAGGTATTCCATCTACACCTGCGGTTATTAAGTCTCATTTGTAAAATGTTTTATTAGTTCCTGTTTACAGTGCATAATGCACATAGTTATTGAGTGGAAGTTGGTATACGTGCACAACACGTGGTAATTCCTGTTACAGTCCCTTTGCTTTTGTCATTTACCTTCTTTCCCTCTTTTGATACATTTCCCATTTACAAACTACCTTTGCCCATTTCCTGAATAGAAGAAAAGATGTTCTACATAATATATTGGCAAACTGATCTTTTATTTTATTTATTTTTTATGTATTTAGTGCAGTGTCTACAGGTTCTCACTAGGCAAATCTGACTAGCAGTGCTCCTTCTGTTTTCAGCCTCCTAAACTGTGGGATTACAGGAGCACACCACCATGCCCAGTTTCGCTCGCTGTCTCAGCTTGCCCTAGGGATGGGGCCGGCACAGCACGCTGGTGATCGAACCGGTCCCTGTGCTTGCCTAAGCAGGAAAACTGATCTTTCAAAAATACCTCTACCGCCTAGTGCAGGGGCATCCAGCACCTGGGCCACCAGCAGGGTCTTCGTTAGAGCCAGGCCTCAGAGCAGGCGGTGAGCAGACAGAAGCATGCAATAATCTTCATTGTGTTTACAGCCTTTGCCTCCATGGCTTGAATTTCCACCTGAGCTCCGTCTCCTGTCAAACCAGAAGTAGCATTAGATTCTTTTATTTATTTTAAAGGGGGAGAATAAAAAAGTAAAAACAAATTGTACAGAATTTCAAAACAAGATGACAGGAAATTAACTATGGTTAATTCATTGCATATTGTTATCTTCAAAGCAATTGCTCGTAGGCATGCATGACGGATCAAACAATATGAACACACACCATTCCCTTCAAAGAACTAAAAGCAATTAGTAGTACAACTACCTTAGCTACCGTGTGTGTGTGTGTGTGTGTGTGTGTGTGTGTGTATGTGTGTGTGTTTTCTTTTCCCTTCCTTCTTTTTTCCTTTCCCCCATCTCAGTTGTTATTTCCTTTGGACAGTTTCTTTCCCTTTCAAAAGCCACAGAGACTCTGACATTAGATTCGGATGGGGAGCAATCCCAGGTGTGAATTGTGCATAAAGGATCAAGGCTGAAGACTCCTTATGGATACTTACTGCCTGAGGTGGAGCTTGTACGGTTAGGCTTGAACTGTGGAGTAGCTGCACATACAGATTAATTAGCAGACATGGTTGACAGCACGGGACTGTAATAAATCAGTTGATTCCAGATGCATATCAAACACGGCATGTAAGTGATTCTTCATTATGTTGAGTTGCAGATTTATTTATGTGCATATTAAAATGTAATAATAACAGAAATAATGAGCACAATAAATGTAGTTCGCTTGTACCGGCCTGAAACCTCCTCTCTGGTTCATGGAAAAGCAGCCTCCCAGATCTGCTTGCTGATACCAGAAAGGTTGGGAACTGTGATTTAGAGCACTAACTTTCTCCAACACAGCTGAATTAAGTCAGAAGTACACCAGCGCCTAGTATTTATTCACTGTTCGCATTGATAGAAATGTTTCACTTACATTATTTTACCTCAGTGGTGATCAAAGCTATGTTAAAATCTCCATTTTCTTTTCATTTATTTTTCTTGGTGCTTGTTTACAGGGCATGATATTTATATTCCTTATGTGGAGGTGGAGCATGTACACAGCCCATTCCGATTCCTTGACTTACCACTGTTCCCTTTTCTGTCTCGACCTCCACATCTTGAGCCTCTTTCCCAAACTTGTTTCCTACATCCTATCCTCTGTATTTTCTTTTGATCTTTACTTATAATTGGATTTCTCACATGTGAGCAGCTCACAAGGTGCAAGCTAGTGCTCTGATTCATTTCCCTTACACCGATGTCTGAAGATGCCTCCATTATCTTACTAAGGTGCAGTCCTGCTGTGCCCAAAGGGACCTCTATTATCTGCTCACTTTTAGTACCTAACATAGGATGGTTAATGGAGAGAGGAGTCCACATTTCAGTTGTGCTTTCACTTGACATTGCGCTTCTGTTGAGCAACTCAATTCAAGTTCAGGGGCAAAATGTAAACAAATACATCAGTTTTATAATTGAGCAGTAAATATATATATATATATATATATAATATTTATTACATATGTAATAGTTAATATATATACATTTTATGCATAATATTATAGAATGGTCATGGGCAATTTTCTTCTTTCTAATTCTATGATCTTGTTATGATCATTTCTATGTGTTTTATGTTATGTATCAGACTTGACCCTCAAGTACAGGGAAAACTAAGATCCATTAATTAATTCATAAGTCAATGTGGAAGATCGATGTGTCCATCCACAAATTTACATGTTTCTTCTCTCCCCACTTGCTTTTCTGGCAGTTTTTCTCTGTCGTTTGATCATTTTTCTTGGTCTGTACAACTTACCCAACCACTCTTCATGTCTTATATCTTCTTTAAATCACCATTTCATACATAGCCTCTTTGTCCTACATAATTTTTTTTGCTATATTTTTAAAAACCACTTAGTTTGAAATAGTTCTCATTTTCAAGCATGCTTGCCTTGGAATCATAGATAATTGCTCTTATGCATTTGTGTCGCTCTGCCAGTTATAGATTTATTGGCCACTACCTCCAAATTCTGCATTTTTGCAACATAAAAATTAATCTACCCCTTTAAATTCTATTTTTGCTCACCTGGTATGCTCCTCAGCTGTATCAGCGAGTGTACAGGAGGACAGGGTTTGGCTTCCTCGATCTTGTCTTTCTGCTTAGACTCCTAAAATGTGCAGTTGCACCAGCCCCTAGCTCCCACTGCTCAGAGCTGTTCCAAACCCTGATTCATGTGGTACGCAAAGCAACAGAGATCCCCTATCACAGATCCTCTCCTCCATTGGTGTGTCTATCATTTCTAGAGACACAGCATCTCACAAGTAACTTTCCTCCACAGTCAAGTTATGGGTACTCAGCAATCACCACAGGCTAGCTTGATACTCAAGTTGTGCTTGTGGTGTATCCAGTGACTTCTCTGTGGTTGGCTTAGCCAGGGCTTAATCTTCTCAAAGGTCTGTATCTTAATCCTGTGGGGTGTTTGCTTCAATGCTCTATTTAGCCATAAAGGAAGTACTTTGCTTGCATCTCTTTTGAATCTCCACCATGCATCATCACTAAAATTCTTCAGTATAACTAATATTACTGTGGGTTTTTCACTTTTTCCTGCCCTACCTGGACCAAGCTGTATGTGACCCCTGCCCATTAACATTCTGATAATATTTGCTAATGGAAAGAACTTCACTTAATTGACAGTACCGCAAACACTCTTCTCAGCACTCTTCTTATAAAGCCCATTGAGATGCACCGATGTGGGTGGGGGGCGGTCCCTCCCCTTGTGCTCCTCATAAAGCCTCCTGCCAGACCAAACTGTAGCCCTATATGATTGGCCATAAGGAATTGCAGGGAAGTATGTGTCACAGAGGGGAAAGAAAGAGAGAAAAGAGAAAAAAATAGTTCATGTAGGTGAAGGGGTGTAAGAAAAGTGTCGAAGCATGGTGCTTCCTGTAGTGACCAAGGTTGAGGTGTAGCACACAAGCATCATCAAATAGACTGTGAAGGGTGTTTTAACATTAAAATTACAAATATAGCAATATTTATTTTAATAATCCTTTCAAAACCTATCATTATTTGTGACTGGTAAGACAGGTGGGGAATTTCTGTTTCTTTCCAGTTGAAGTATTTATTTCTCACTCGGATAAATGTTACATCATTCCTGATTATTGACGATCCTTGCAAGTTATGCTTTTGATCAGCTCAGAAGCTGAACTTTTTGTTGCATATGTATTTAAATTCTTAAATCGATGGACTCTTTAGTAAGATTTCACTTAATTTTCCCACCTGTTTTTGATACATTATTAGTTCTGACTGACTATGCCATATTTCATCATGAAATAATGACTTGGAGGTATCAAAAACATTAAAGAACAGCTGCTGTTATAGCTGAAAGCACTGCTTCAGAGCGTGCACTTGGTGGTGGGAAGCATTAGACAAATAATTGCGTATCACTTTGTAGTACTTAACTTTATACTGATTCCATTAATCCAAGAGCAGACAATAGGATTTCCTTTATGTAATAAAGTTTTAAAATCAGACAATATTTAAGTTCCTGACAAACATATTGGAGACTGTGGGAACATCAAACGGCAGACAGTATTTTAGAGCTACCAACAACAGCAAAAAAGCTGATTCTGAAATCTCGTGAGTTACTTGAATTTCATGAATGTAATTTTTCAAGCATCACTGATTTTGACATTTTAGCTATCGTAAATTTTAAGTAATTCTTTTTTAAAAATATGATGCCTCTCTCAAGATTTTATTAAGCCTGTGCTCCACTCTCATCTCACTGATTACATTCCTTCATCCATTCCTCAGCATAAAGAACAATGGAGTTAGTAAAAATTCTGAAATAATGAACCATGTGAATAACAGCTCTATGAAAATGTTCTTGTTCATCCTGTGTTTAATTGTTCTTTGTTTGTTTGTTTTGATTTAGTACAGGGTCTACAGCATACAGGGTCTACAGGGTTTCACTATGTAGATCGGACACGTAGTGATCTACGCATGTTCAGACTCCCAAGAGCTGGGATTACAGGCATATGCCGTCATGCCCAATCTCAGTCACAACCTCAGTATGCCCTGGGGTCGGGCCAGCAGGTCAGGCCCTGGATCAAACCCCAGCCACTGCACTTTGCCTCAGCAGGTGCTTTAGTTCGCTGGGCTATTTGGCCAACTCCTGTATTTAATTGTTTAATAAATAAAAAACATCTGAAAAATGGAAAAAACATGTAAAAATTCTATAATCACATAAGAACATGGGATAAATGTTCTTAATATAACTCAACATTTAAATCTAAAACTTGTATTTTAATAAAATAAAAATAAATGGAAAAAAAATAAAAAATAAAATCTAAAACTTTGTTTTTCTGTTCCAGGTAGCATGCTAGACAAAATCTATTGCTCCCATATTCAAATCAATTTAAATGAAACAAAGTAAGCTATATGCACATATTTCATGGGTGAACTTGTGACAGATATTTTTACTAAAATCTGCAAGTTCATTATCAAGTCATTAATAGATGAATATTCAATTACAATTATTATTTAATTTAATTATGTTACATATTTTCAGAATATTACTCCATTTATCAGACAAATGACAATGAAAGATTCATTATATTTATTTATTAAAAATTAAGTTAACATTTGTCAATGTATGTGATATGTGAAAGGTGGCTCACAAGATAAATTTGTGAGCCAGGAATTGTATTAGTACTTCCAGATTAGACCAATAGAGCAATTTAGCATGCTATGACTCTATGTATTAAAATCTCAATGGATGTTTCTTTGTGCCTCAATGAACCTTTGTTAGGTACGTCATGAAAGTATTTTAGTTTGCTCTATGTAGCCTTGCAGCTTTTCAAATGAACTTTATCTTTTAAAACATTTCTTTCATCTCAGATCCTTCAAGCTTTTAGGTATCATTTCTTCAACTGCTTCTCTCTATAGGTGTTATATAATTATGGTATGAAATAAGCAAATTTTTGACTCATCACACAAATCCTGATTAATAGAGATTTTGAAAACAAGACAGTTGTCATTGTATCGAGTAACTAAAAGCAAAATATGTGGCTTAGAGACTGGGTAAAGGGCCAATGCTCACATAGGGAACCACATGCAGAAAATTTTGTACTGATCCCAGCAGACTCGTAAGCACAGTTCAGGGGAGGGTGCAGGAAAAGACCATAGCTGTGGACTAAACCTAGCCCTTTTGAAGATCAAGTAAGGGCCAGCCAAATAGCTCAGAGGATTAAAACCCCTGCGAGCAGGTGCAGGGGTCTGGGGTTCGATCCCCGGGCCTGCTGTCCCAGTCCCATCCCGGAGGCAGCTGCGACTGCAATTGAGACTGGATGAGGTGGCACGTGCCTGTAACCCCAGCGCAGGGGAGGCTGTAAACAGGAGAATTACTACAAGTCCAATGGAGCAGTGAGACCCTGAGTACCCTGTAAACTCTTCCCTAAAATAAAAACAAAAGATCACCTAAGTGAACATGATCAGAGTGGGGAAAGGTAGATAGGAAAAATGTCACGATGAAGCATTAGAAATAAGGAAATTGGCCTACAAAGGCAAATCGTGTTATGAAGCAGAAGACACCTTGGCTGAACTGTGTTTGTAGACTTGGTGTCTTATGGAGGAATTTTGGAGTAACAAAAGAAGATATTTAGCAGAAGAAATCCCAAGTAATATTTTTAGCAAAACTTATAGGAAAAAAAAAAAGCTTTTAATATCTTTTTTGTTTTATAGGAAAAGTGTAACACAAAATTTCATAACAAAATAATGGAAGAATAACAATAATTAATACATTACATGTTGTTTTCTTTAAAGTAGTTGATCAGGATACAAGATATAGCCATACGTTTTTCTCCAGATGATATTTTCACAACCTTTCTCACTAAGTGCCCATTAAGGTAAGTGCAGGGACTGTGGTTCAGTTCCCAGCACCACATGCCGCTCTGGCCCTGCCCCAGCCACACTGAGCTGGCCCTCAAGACTGAGAGTGGTGGCTCATTCATATAATCCCAGAGCTGGGGAAGCTGAGACAGGAGGATCACTATGAGTCTGAGGTGCTCAATGAGATCTGTACCAAATAGAGAGAGAGAGAGAGACAGAGAGAGAGAGAGCATAAGAATAATGGAAAAAAC